>APFE031656954.1:97815-118496 GCA_000404065.3 Pinus taeda | reverse complement strand
TTGGAAAATGAAAATCACAACTTTCCAATACACAAGTTTTCGAAGTTTTTGTAAAAGGAAAACTCAAAGCGGATTCCCTCAATCAAGGGTAGATTTCATAAATGGTCAGACTCATAAGAAGACTGGTAGATACTAAGGTGATCTGAAGTCCCTACAGCCTCTAAGCTCAGAGCACTACACAACCAAATCGAAAAACCAAACCCAACAACAACCCTAGGAATTTCACCTAAAACCCTAATGCTAATGAAATTAAACCAAGGAAATATTTCAACCAGTCACATGCAGGTATGGGTAGAGGATAACCACTAGAAAAACAAAATAAAACTAATTTAAAGAGCAAAAGTCAAAATTTTCAAGAATTTAGCAGGGTACGCAGGTTCAGAGTTTACACAGGTGTGGGTACGCTCTGTGCACAAAGTAAAAGTGCGTACAGGTACACACTGTGATACACGTGCAAACTGCGGACTTCAACCAAAGTAATGAAAAATAAAAAACAAAGCTAAATCCACTAAGTCTACCCAAATCCACACACAACAAGCCAAAAACAGAAACAAAAAGGCAAGTTTCTCAAGTCAAAGAAAAACGAGGAAAACAATCACTTTCCCAGTGGAGTCGCCATTTTGTCACGCGGAATGAGTCGATCTTGCGGACAAGATAGACCTTCCTAGAATCTAATGAAGACCTAATGACAAACAAACCAACCAGACATTATCTTTCTCTAAATGCACTTTATAAATAATCGCAAACAAATGTGTTTAAGGCCTACCTCATGTCCAATGCAAGTTTGGAGATGCCTTCGCTCCTTTGATCCAAGTAAATTCCTTTGTCACAAACCTGCAAGCACAAACAAGGCAAAAGATTAAATAGCACCTGAATAACCAGTATTATAAAACATATTTAACATGAAAGTCAAGGAGTCCATGAAACAAATAACATGAGATACTTGTTGAGAAAAATGAGCTTGATTGTATTAATTGAAAAGGAGAAGAACCTTACAACCATTGCCTTGACGCTGTACAAGCTCCTTGCAGGGTCCAACAAGAAGTCTTCTCTACTTTGACAAGCTTCACTCACTCCCTAATGGGGCCAAAAAGGTATGTGATCTCTCCTCTTAATCTCAAATAGGAAGTCTTGATTTCAATAGCATTTACCCTCAAAATTTCAGCTTCTAACCTCTCTGGGCACTGACCCAATGCCTCAATTTATAGTGCAATGGAGGTCAGTTACTAGGTCCTCCTTCAAATGGATAGAATCCTCCTTCAAAGGGATAGCTCCTCCTAACAAGGGATTAGCTCCTTCTCTTTTGGGATGCATGAACCACTTTGGAGCGAACAATCCACGTCAAAATGCTTCTAGAAAACTCTAGAATTAACCCAAAGTGAGTTTTTTAAGATAAAAATTGCGCCTTTTGACTTTCACAGGGGTGCGCACCCTCCCCTTTACATACAGAGCATATAAATACGCAGATATCCTGAACAAAAGGTGCAGGCCCGCAGGCAAAAGTGAGAGAAAGTGCGGAACCAGAGTTATATTGCTTTTTTGATGTCTTTCTCTCATTTCTAAAGCTTGTTCTGAAGAGCTGAGGTTTGAGACTTGCTTATGAAACTGGTATAGGTGGTGATACACCTACACCGACTGCAAATAATTAAGGTGACAATATTTTTGTGTAACACCTAGGATACATGTAAATGCAACACTTGTTTTTCTTCAATGAAAGCGATTTCTACACGGGTTCTACGAGAAAGCTAGGAAATTAAAACTCTTTTTATTTTTCTTTTTAAATCACTCATGTATTCAACACCTAAAGAAAAAATAAATGATGTCAAAAATGTAACTTGCCCTATTGAACACTAGAATGTAAATGCAAGATTCAAGTAAAGCTAAAAAACAAACAAATGTGAACTCCAAAAGAAAAGACCAATTTATCAAGCTATAAGAAGAAAATCTAACAAAGAAACACTTCTTAAAGAAAAACAAATCTTATCCCTAAAGCAAGAATTCACAATTTTTTGAAAGACTTAAAAGTTAAAAAAAAGAAGAAAATAAACCCAAAGCAAATGTTTTTCTTTTTCTTCAAAGTTTTAAAGACTACAAGTTTTAGAAAGTGAAAGCAAGTATCAAATTCAAGACCAACAACAAGGTATAAACTCAAATTTCACTAGTCATTAATAATCCGAAAAATTAAAAGACTAATGTGAATAAGAGACTAAAAAATCTTGAGTGATTTGGTCAGGAATATAAAAGGAAGTCTAGGAATTACAAAGATTTCAGAGAACTAAAGTTTGCCCAAGAATTGCAAAAACTGTTCTCAAACAACCAATGAAAATAAAAAAAACAAGCCAACATCAAGAATGTAAAAGAAGAAATCAACAAGATTGGGTTATAAACAAGTTGCAAGAACAACCAACCATCCCAAAAGTATAGAGCATCTAAGCACTTCTCAAAGAATGTCTGAAACCCAACCTAAAGTATAAAACGCTTCAAAAAATACAAACCCTAGGTTGACATAGGATTTTCACAAAAGAGATGGAAGAAACCAACAAAAACTAATAAAAAGATAATTTGAAGCCTCATTCAAACCATAAAGACATCAACAAACATGGTCTAGCTCCTAACAAAAGCCAAAAATGAAAAAAATCAGTTTTTCAAATCTGTACGTGACTGTGTGACTCCAGAATCATGTATGCATGTGCCTGTGCATGAAGAAGCTGGTGTATATGCAGGTTTCTTTGGAAGAAAATGTGTATGTACACTTATATCTACAATAAAAGGCACGTATCAATGGAAAACTAGGAAAAAATAAAAATTTGGTCCTGATCCAAGAGATCAGGTTGCATGACTAGATTGCCTAAGAGTCAAGAAGGCTAGAAAAATTAAGAAAAAATAAGCCAAAACGCAAATCAAAGGATAAAAACCCTTCTAGGAAATACTTGATGGTATTCCCTTGTGGAGTCCCCAATTTTGTTGGCGGGAAAAGTTCCCTAAGGTAAGGGTTGACAACCTCAACAGAGAAGAAAAAGATAATCAAGAAAGAGTAGTGAATAAAGCATGCCAAACATGTGAATTACTAAATGTGGACTTGGAAACATACCCAAAGGTCCTATGCTTGATGATGTTCCCATAGGGTCCAAACCCTCTGCTTCCTCCAGAATGAGAAGGTATGTAAGTCAATTCATAGAAGCATATACATGATAGATAATTCAATGTGCATACATAAAATATATGTTAGATCATCATATATAAGCATATAAATTACTATTCATGAGATAATAACATATCAGGAACAAGACATGAGCTTATTTATTGATTAGCAAAAATAGGTACATGAAAGGTGAAACCTTGTCCAAGTCAAACACTGACAAAGCCTTCCTCTGGATCCATCTAGCCCAAGTTACAAAGACAACCTCTATAAAAAATGCAAGGAGATGCTATACAGATGATGAACATCTCTACAAAGGAAACTAGGGTTTCCATTGAGATTGGGAGTGCAGGAGGCATGGGAAAATGATACTTGATCAGGGAGAAAATTGGATATAATGTGGATATCCCTTCTCTTATGTCTTTTAGGCGTACCCAAAGGGTATATATATACCACCTGAAATTAGTTAATTTAATTGTGCTATGGGCTCTTGTAGGTGGGCTCTCAGTAAAACCCGTGGACGTTGCCTGAAAAATTGCATATTATTTTATTTTTTCATATTTTAAAAGGTATATATGGGTATATAGTTATAGAACCCGTGTATGTATGTGCTTTTGAATGGGCAGAGTTGCATATGGAATATAAAATATTGTTTTTTATAAAGATCAAGTTTGCATTGGAAAATCTGCCCAAGGCATACAAGAGCATCAAGTCTACAAGAGTGCTAAATGATTGGGCTATTGGGAGGGGGGGGGGGGGGGGGGGGGGGGTGTGGGTGGGCAGCCACCTTAGGTGCCCCCGTGGTGGGGGTTCAAAGAATTTCCTTGTAAAATATTGTAATTTCATAGTCAATCTGGGTCGTTCATTAGGCAGAAGTTTTGATGATAGAAGTTATGTTAATTTAGAAATTTTTTTCTTATAAGGAAACCCTCAGTTTATATTAGGGAATTGTATTATGGCTTTGTATTATTCTTTGTGAGAAGAAGTGATGAGACTGTGTGAGAGAGAAGAAGAAGTTACAATAGATTTGTTGTAAGTTGTATCTCTTCATTTTGTTGGATAATATAAAAGGAAGAAGTGATTGTTTCTTTGTGGATGTAGACCAAATTGGGTGAACCACATATATGTATCCCTTTATTTTTCTATAATATTTTATGTGTTGCATTGTTGTTGTATTTAATTTCTAATAAGATGTCCTGTAAAACCCTAGAAATGCATAACCTTTTTGTAAAAGGTAAGACACGGTTGTAATATATCTTATATTTGAGTTGTAAAAGTTTTTGGGGATGTGGTTTATCATATTATACCTATTCATGTTGTTAATTTTGCAATTGTAGGTTTAAAAATGGTTGATGTGCAAAAGAGGCAATGTTTTTCTTATAATTTGGAAGTCAAAATTGTACTAGGTGGCCAAGTTAAAATGCACACCCTAGCTTCCTTGTCGTTAAAAAAAATTGCTCTATAATTTGTAAGATGGATTTATATATATGTAAATGTACCTGTTTCATTTAAAGTGTAATTGAAGAATATGAGAGGTTTCCTTCATGTGCCTATATTTGGGATTTCAAGTAATTTTGAAGGCAAAAGTGACTCAGAGTAAAATGTAGACCTTAGTCTTAATTTTGACCCAAATTGAGTGGTTCAACTTTAAGAAGGTTTAATTTGTGATTTTACATCTATATATAACTTTATATTGGTATTTGTAGACAAAATCCTTCCTAATGTGCATAAAGGATAAAAATTTCCTTAGAGGTTGCTTTCGTGCACCTAGATTTGGGATTTCATGTAAATTTGGAGGAAAAATTTCCTTAGAGTAAAATGCAAGTCTTAGTCTCGACTTTAGCCCAAATTGGGTGGTTCAACTTTCAAAAGGTGTAATTTGTGATTTTACACCTATGTATAACCTTATATTGACATTTTCAGAGAAAAACCTTCGTAATGTGCATAAAGTCTAGAAATTGTCTTAGAGGTTTGTTTCAGTCACCTAGATTTGGGATTTCATGTAAATTTGAAGGAAAAATTGTGTTAGAGTAAAATGTAGGCATTAGTCGCAATTTGAACCATATTGAGTGGTTCAACTTTTAGGCGTAATTTGTGATTTTACACCTATATATAACCTTGTATTCAAATTTTAGACAAAAACCTTCATAATGTTTGTAAAACTAAAAATTTCCCTTAAAAATCAAAGGGCCAGTTTGTTAAAGTTGGCCATATGAAGGAAATTGGTTTACATTAACCTTTTTAAAATGCATTCCCTCATAATGGAGTGACACTACCGATGGTGCATTTTATATGATGAGATGATGGATATATATGCTAGTAAGTAATGCATTCGTTAATATGAGATACACACTCCTTAAAAATAAAATGCACACACAAAATGGAAATTATGTGTTTTTCACATGAAATAATGCCATGTTGTAAAATGCATGCCCTAGAGTGAAAAATGCAAGCATCGTGTTAGGATTTCCATGATGAATTCTTGAAATCATAATTTTAGGGAAAATTCATATCTTTGGACAAATTGTGCACATTCTACACACCATCCTTATGAAATTTCACACAACAAGGCATTGAGAAAAATGCAAACTTGTAATATAAAATGCATGCCATTGACATAATGTGAAATTCTATAAGGACATAAATCCAAATTAATTATTCCTTATCCAAATGAATGGACTTCATGGCTAGAAGAGTTTTAACGAATGTAAACCCACTATGAGAAGATGATGCTAATATGGCATGGCTTATAAGAGACTTGAATCCAAGCATGACAATTAGTTTAAAACATTATTAGGTATATCATGTAGTTACCCTAAATTCATAAGACCCTAAATTTAGTTTTCAAGTAACACCATTTCCAAATATTGTTTAAGTTTAGCATACTAGGTCAACTAAACAAGGTTTTGTAGGTAAATCTACACACTCGTGCATATTTATAATCACATTGTAATGTACATATCAACACTTTAATAAATTTGGGCATAAATCACCCTAATATACAATCTTTAGGATTTACAAAATACCCAAAGCATTTTAAGTTGTTAAATCTTGTAAGTTTGAAAACTTTAAAAATCAACATTCGACTTTTATGTGTCAAGAATGCATATCTTGTAAGAGAAAGTAGGCTCGGATTGTAGGCCCTACAAAAATTCATAACTTGTTGGTTACATTTACAATGTAACATACATGAATGATTTTTTTAATCTATAGGCCTATATAATTTAGATAATGTATTGGCTATATGTATGTTGTTTTTGTGCCTTGAATTTGGTAAAGGGTGAAATATACATCTTGGTTTGGGGTTACATGCATGAAGGGATATGCATTATTACATATATAACTCTAAAGTTCTCTATAGTGATAGATGATAGATTAATGATTCCATGAGTGAAATATTATGGTTATGGAATATTGTTGTATATGAACCCTCAAGTACTTTCAAAGTATTACAAGCTTTGATATTTAACTATAGATACTCACACATATTTACAAGCAAAGAGCACTATATATGTCCAACCCTTTATTGAAATCTAATTTCAAGCAACAATGGGCTATTTTATCAACTGACATGTATTTTAAAATATAATATTTTTTAGTAAAAGTATATGATTTTTTAGAGGAAAATTATTAATTCATAATCACATATATCCATGAAGACCAAAGAAAATGAGCACTATCAATAGGATAGATTTGTTTTTCTATCTATAAGAATGTAAGTGAAGAAAAAAATAAAATGAACACGATAAATCCCTTGAATTCATTAACTATACAAAACAAAAATACATTGTTGATTAACTACTCCAAATTATTGATATAGAGTTACATCTTAAAAATGTATTTATATGGACATTATATATCTATATCTATATCTATCTATCTATCTCATCAATATATATATATATAATCTATATATATATATATATATATATATATTATATATTATATATATATATATATATATATATATATATATATATATATATAATATATATATAAAGAATAATGTAAGTCTAGGATGCTTGGGATGTTCTCCTCTTGAGATGAATAGAATTATGTTAGAGTTTCTCTTTCCTTTTGTAGAAGCTTATTTTTCTGTATCTATGACAAGAACATGTTTTAATTGCTTCTCTAGCTATTGAATTTTCTTTGCATACTTTTTCAATAGGTCTTGAAATTTTCCTTTATCTTCTACTAGAATTTTCAGATTTCCACATTCCAATTTCTTCTTATACTTATTTGATTTTTCCATTTCATTGTGATATTAGGTTCTTCCTTTTAGTTTTTAGCTGGGTTTGAACTTCATTTGGTTGATCCTAAACATTTATTTTCATTATCAAGTTGTTGTTATCTCAACTATTTCTCATTTTTAGTAGACAAAATTGATGTCGACTCAACTATGGGATTTTTTAATTGTGGCTACAAATCAATGGTTTTATATTTCAGGTTTTGTATCTCGATGTCACATCCCAAACACTTTTCTTTAAGATTCTGTAAGAGTTTCTTTTTGAAATCTGTAATATTTTCCTCTCTCTCAACTAACTTTTTCATAAATGGTTACACCATTGGTAATGAGGTATATTGGACATCACTTGGAATATTCATGGATGTGAGAGCTTCCAGCAAACTCTTATCTCATGTTTCTAGGGACTCCTCCAACTCAATTGAGGGTATTGTTTTTCTTGGAATTCCTTGGGTTTTACCTTTTCCAACCCTTACCACATTGATATAATTTACCATGCTATTATTTTTCAACATCTTTAACTTATTTTCATCCTCTATGTTTCTCTGGTACATTCCAAATGTTTCTCTTTCAACTTACAACCTTTCCTAGAACAAGTCTTATTCAATTTGGCCACTATTTCATTAGATTCTGGTACCTGTGATTTATGCTTCTCTTACTCCTTATTCAATTTATTTTCAAATTAAAACTTCAAATTTTTAATTATCATATCTCTTCTCATTCAAAGTATTATTTAATTCATCCAAAGGATGACTAATATTGTGCCATGGAGGTATATCCAAAACCTTTGGTTTTCTTCTCAACTCCTCTTTGATACTCTAATGGTGTTTTCAACTTTGGCTTCTGTTTCTTTGAACTTTGCCTTCATAATATCAATTTCCTTTATATAATCATTTATAATTATGGATACTTCACTTTTTAATCCATAAATGGTACAATCCTTTTTGTTTATGGTTCTAATAGAGTCTAATACTTGCTACCCAATTGTTGATTGCAACAATGTAGTCTGCTTCATGCATTCTAAAATATCCATGTCATTTAGTTGGGACTTTATCTTCTAACTCTATACAAAGGAAGAACTTTCTATTGCATCTATTTTTTACTACATCATTGTATCAAATAATGAGAAAACAAATCTCTCATGAAAAATATGTGTTGGACTATGCATTTTTGAAAATGGATATGATGAATTGACTACCATAATAGGGACATTAAATTGAAGTACCATATGTTTAGGAGGAATTCTTGTTTTCTTATTTTCACATTTTCATATAATTGTCCACTTTCTCTTTAGCTTCATCCATACATACATGTAGTTTTTTAAAACCCTAATAGCAATAACTTCATCATGGTTAACTACAATATCACCAAAATATTCCACACAATCATGTGGAGTATGTTTAGGTACTAGGTTTTATTCATTTTTTATTTCCTAATGTATGTTTTAGTAGGCCTTTCTTCAACATTAGGTTGATATAAAGAAATACTTTTTTGTAGTGTTCTTGGGAAATTGAACATAGACTTCTTCTTTTTATTTTCTGGTAGGGTATTATGTATTTTTTTAGCCAATAAATGAGGGACATCTATGGCCATGTCTTGATATAAATTAATAGCCAATATTAATGACAATTTGAATCGAATATGTGTATAGTCCTTGGGGAACATTTTGCATTTTTAAACTATTTTTGGGAAAATTGATCTTTTCTCCACAATTTTATAATCCATCTCAATCTTTTTTACCGTGCCATTTTTTGGGGGCTCAAATATAGCTCCTCCTATACATGGATTTTATTTTTATTTTTCTTGCAACCAATTTAGGGTCTAGGTAAACCCTTTTGTCAAATACATTCAATTCCATATCCAGATCATTATAATTAAATATTGCATCAACTATCTTGTCATTTTGGAAATTAAATTGTCTAAAGATAAATTTATAAACTTATGCTTTTCTTAGGATTCTAGCATACCCGTTGGAATGTTTTTTGTATCTCTCCATGCATGAGAACGCTATTTTAATTTTTTGATAGAGAGCCTTCTCCATGTGAATCCCCATTTCAATTTCTATTCCCCATGGTAGATGACATCCCTATTTCAATTGGCGACTATGGTTTTCTAGGTTCAAAGTTGAAATAATGGACAATAATTTATTGGATGCATGCTCACATTCAAGAATGCACACTAACACTAGGGAATGCACACTAACATTGAGGAATGCACACTCAGGAAACTGTTGTGAGGAAAATACATTTATTTTAAATGGATTTCAGTTATGTTGGTATATTTTTATATAAAGCACATTTATTATAAAAAGTAAATTTATATATATCTATACAGTTAAAGATCATTAAAAATAACACTTTTATAAAACTTGGTGTGCATTTAGTATAAGAGTATTCACATATATTTGTAGCCCTTTTTAACAATGGGATTGGAATTTTTGAGAATCAATGAAAACTTTGCATCCTTGGTAAAGTTTTGTAAACACTTGGAATGTCAAAGGTTGTAATTTGAATTTGAAAAATAATGGCAACAATGTTTACATGCATGTATCAATTGGGTGTAACTTGCGTGGTTGGGAGGAATGTTTTTATCCTTCCCACCCTAGTTCAAGTCTCACAAGTGACATATTTGAGGTCATAATCAATATATTATTTGCAATTTCTTCAAGCTTCATTGTTGATTGGCCTTGTGCCTTGATGGTAATTTTGAAAGAAAAATAATAAAATCTATCAAATCTAATATAAACACACACTCAATATCAAAGTACATGGCTAAGAAAAATATCTTGCATGCATTTGAAATCAATCCTAGGTGTAGGAGAGCTACAAGTACTTCTAGTTTCTAGGATTTCATGATTTAGGCAAGGTTAGTTTGCCCTATGCTTGCATTTTTTAATTTCTTGAAATGATTGCATTTCAGTATCAAACTTTTAGCTCTATAAGGCATAGGGTTTCTCTTTGTTTCACCCCTATTTCCATAATGAATTAGCTATATAACCCACCATTGGATACCACTTATAGAATCCACCATTAGTGCATGATTATAAACAAAGCAATTACAACTATCAAAAGGATGCAATATAATTTTATTTATCATTAAATAAGATTATAAAAAAACATTCAATCATTTTAATTTAGGCTTAACAAATAAAAAACTAGCATAGACATATTACGTTGGGGCATGAATTCTGGTTTGAAGCAATGTCATTCCAAAAGCTTGGAATAACTTAATATACAAGGTTAACTACCTAATTATGCTTCCAAATAGCTTGTCAAACATGGTGACGATCCTCCCAAACAAGTAAAACATAAGACCCTTCTATCCACTCTTAGGCACATACAAAGTATATTAAACCTACCTTTTGCACTTAATGACACAATTTCCTAGCTTAATGAGTTCTTAGGAGAGACAATGAGATTTTTCATATTTTATGTGCATTAACATGTGTATTGTGCAGGATTTGAAGAGATTCTACATAGATTTGCAGAAGGCCCATCTAGAGATATTTTTGGGAATATTTCCCTGCTACAGGAGAGTATCAACTTGGTAATATGAGGGAATTTAATGCACCCTCCAATTGCTGTGAGGTGTCATAGGAAACAAGATCCCATTTCTAGGGATTTATGGAGGGAAATGAAGTCCTCAACTCAAGGAGGATTCTCCATACTTAGTGTATACATTAGAGGGTTGAGTATCCCAATAGATGTAGAGAAGAGTGTGAAGAATAGGAAAAAAGTCTAGATTTGTCTTTCTAAGCAAGTTTTGTAACTCTGTATTACACAAATAAACTTTCCAGTTAATTCAAGTGGTGTCCTATTTCAGCTCCTAGTTTTGATTTCTTCTAAGGGTTCTGAACTTCCTTGGGTTAGGTCCCACCCCAAGTGCTCCAAGTCCCTCTTGTACTATTTTCTTCTAATATCACACATCTATTTGCTTTTGTAAGGCATTTATGAAATTACTTTTGTTTGTAGCATGGCTAATTAGAATGTTTTCATGAATAATCCTTTATTTCAGGTTATATGATCACTTGGTTATAATAGTTGTAGTAGTTAATGACATTTCCACTTTTCATTTTATTCATTTCCTTTGCTATCACACGTTTGTTATTCATTTTTTCCTGCACTATGTAATAGGTTTTGTTGCTAGAGGAAACACACAAATTTGAGTTTTGGTAGGTTAAACTTGAAAAAAATTGTTTTGATGCTTTGAATAGGTTTATTTTTTCATTTTTTAACTTCTCCATAATTCCATTGCTTCTCAAACTTTCATTTCTCTTGGTTATGTACTCGCTAGACCATCTCTTGTAGAAAAACAGGGACTCTTGTAGTAGTTTATAACCATCCTTTCAAACTCACTCAAATTTGCAATAAATTCATGATTTTTCTTTGGTATATTTTAACACTCCTAGAACCTTGATAACTGAACTTAGAGGTATAGAGACCTTGTAGATGCTTTTGATTGGTTTTGTTTAGAATTTCTTTTTTCTTCTAGAAATTAGGGTTTTCAATTTACAAGCTTTCATTTCAATAGTGTGCTTTCATTTCATTACAAATAAAATAGAGGTGTGTAAGTGTGCTTTCATTCCATTGCAAGTAGTTTAGAAGTGGGAAAGTCTGCCTTCCTTTATTGCAAGTATCCCAGATTTGCATGCCATTTTCCTTTTAGCAAGTTATTTCCTACAAATGCAATTTTCTTGTAGCACAGTTTAATCAACTATGTCCCTATACATTTAGCTTTCATTGTAGTATTTCTACCTACATAAAAATAAAAAAGAGGAAGAGATATTTACTAATGTATATATAGTGTCAAACCCTCTTAAGTTTGTATGAATCTCAAGTTGACAATTAAAGTTGAGACCCTTGGGAGTTGCAACATTAAATTTTACCAAAGAAATTGAGACATTATGCAAAATGCATGCCAAGATAAAAAAAGAAGAAGATATATATGTTTTCGACTCAAAACACCTCAAATTTGAGTGATTCAGTTTTTTGAGGGTGTATTAGACCATTTTATACCTTTAAAATTATTATATTTTCATTTGCAAACATAATAGAAGTTGTTGTGTTAAAGAGGTGAAATTGCTTTGTGAATTAAGAGACCAAATCAGTAGAAAGTGCCTAGTGGAAATGCATGCCCATGCCTCTATATAGCTCCAAATTTAGATATCTAAGTTTTTGGGTGAAGTCAATAATATCACACACACACACACACACACACACATATCATCGAGGTGCAATTTTAAATGAAAAAAATACTTCTACCTTAAATCAAGATTCACGATTTTTTGTAGAATGGTGGGTAAAATTATTTTAGTGTAAAATACATGCCTGTGACTCATATGACCTCCAAATTGAGTGATTCAAGTTTATAAATGTGTATTAAATCATTTTACATTTTTCTACATATTTATGTTTTCATTTGAAAACAAATATTGAGAGACCTACCATGACCACAACCTTGATCATGGCTGCATGATATCTTATGAAGGATTTGGGTAGTTATTATCTAAGACAAAACAAGCAAGCTACTTATGATTTTGTTTCGATAAGTAGAAGATATAATAACTAAGGGAGAAGTTCAAGAACATAAAACTATAAAATCACTAGTAATTTATAATTTATCAAGTTTTTTTCTTTAAACCTTATTACAACAATGCATTTTGACATGGTGTGAAGGGTGGGAGGATGCATGCCCACCATTCATAAAATTTTTCTCATTTTCCTCTTCCTCTCGCATGGGCTCATGTTGAAAATTGGGGCAACTATGGGACAAATTTACCATAGGAACCCATCTACCCCAAGGAAAACCCATCTTGCCTCAAAGAGAAAATTCAAAATTGGTTAATGAGAAATATTACTAGTAATGTGGTTGACACTCCTATTATTATATGTCATGAAAAATCTTTTCTTGGGCAATAAATCATTGAGCACTAGATAAATATAATCAAAGCAAAATTAAAAGGGTCACGTTCATACAAAGTTCAAGCTGACCTCATAATGGTTTATGTCAACCTGCCCAAATGTGGTGACCCTTCACTCAAAGGATCAACTATAAATAACCAATCATTGTGGTTAATTTTGAATAGAAACAAGCTCACATATTTGAGAGATGATCCTATCTATCACAAGGGTTCGTATTGTCTCCGTGGCTTACTATTACAGTGTGTGCCATGAATTTGTATATTTTAGTGACCCACATTCTCTATATTGAGGCTCACATCATTCTTGGTGGCTAAAATTAGCATCTCTATAGCTTGTCTTCTCTTACATTGGCCCAAATTTTCTATACAATGATATACTTTCTTACAATGACTCTCATTATATTTCTCTATGGCATGGATCACTCTATTTCTAAGTGGCATGGCTCATTATATTTCTCTGTGGCATGGCTCGTTATATTTCTATGTGGCATGGCTCACTCTACTTCTCTGTGGAATGGATCATTATATTTCTATATGGCATGAATCACATTATATTATATGGCATGCCTCACACTATACTCATGTATTTCTCTATGGCATGACTCACACTATATTCTATGGCATGCCTCACACTATACTCTATGGCTCAATATTTATTTGATCAATGATTCCTATGTTACTTGGGCTCTTTTTTGATATCAAAGTTTGATACCTATTACAGTAAAGTATGAATAGTGACCTTGACATTAGAAAATGATTTATATGATAGTGAGACAATAGTCTTAACAACTGTGATCTTGATGCATGACTATGTGACCTTAATGCA
Organism: Pinus taeda; assembly: GCA_000404065.3. NCBI lineage: Eukaryota > Viridiplantae > Streptophyta > Pinopsida > Pinales > Pinaceae > Pinus > Pinus taeda. The sequence continues at coordinate 104,368 of APFE031656954.1, read as the reverse complement.
TATGTATATGGATGTAACCTAATGACAATGAGACATGACAGTGATAACACACTCTTGATAACATGCTAGTGATAATACACACTTGATGACAGTGATAACAAAATTTCTACATGACACTCGATGACAGTGACCCTTGATATGGCAGTGACATACTATGGATGTGACCTTTGGTATGGCAATAACCTCAATATATATGACAATGATCTCAATGTATATAACAATGCCTTTGGTATGTGGCAAAGATCTACATGGTAGTGATATTTGATGTATGGAAGTGACCTTGACATGGTAGTGACCTTTGATGTATGATAGAGACACTTTGATGTACGACTTGACTCTATGATAAATTTGAGATGACAGTGAAGTGTGCATTTCTCTATGATACTGATAATAATGTATATTGTGTTCCTATGAAAATGTGATTTGGAGGCTTGCTTGCTGCTAGCTTTTCCTAGTAGGACTAATGTGTTGGATGATAAAAGACTTATGTCTCATGATTATTGTACTTTGTATCTCATATTAACATTGATGAATATCTAATAAAATAATAAGATTTGATTTATGGGTTTTCCCCCTTGTGGGGTTTTCCCCTGGTCTCCGACCAAAATCCTGGTGTCTCTATTGTGTGCAATTTTCTTTTTTTGTTCCTTACTATTCCACAACATTGTTGATGTTAGTGTTCTCTCTACATAGCTACTAATGATGATATGGTGTTATGGTGTGAATATAATGTGAAAAATGTTGAAAATTTTAAAAATTACAATTATCTACAATAGAGAATAATCTAGAACTAAAATTTAATAGGTCGTAACTCCTCTTCCTCTATATTATGTGCATTACGTTTTCTTCTTATAAACGTGCATTTACATGTGTGAAATTGGTTGAATACATTCATATATTGTAACTGTATTTCTTCATTGAATTTTATTGTAATAATGGATTACAATTCCATATAACATTACTCTAGAGGAAAATGAAAGGAGGTTTCCAAGGTTATTTGAGGCATTGAATGCAAAGGGTGATGGGAACTGTTATTTCCCTTGCACAAAATGCAAGGGATTTTTAAAAGGGAGACTTTTAATAATGATAGTTGAATGACATTGTAGATATCATGTACATGTTGAAGTGGGTTATGAATATCATCCCTTGGTAACTTATTCATTATATGTTTTTGTAAAAGTTCATATTCTTTATAATATTTGTTACATACACTCAATTTTATTTGATCATTTTTAATTATGAAGAATTGAAGTGTGCTAAGCCCGTGAATGTGCAAATTAGTACTAGAAATCATATTGTGCATGCTAAGGAAGATTGATCAAATATTGGAGATAGAGTTACACCTTTGGAAGAAGATGGCACTAATAATATGATTGAGAATGATGGTATAAATAGATTGATTGAATATGCCTCTGCTCTAATGGATGGAACTCTTGATGATATCCATGATGTACCTGTGATTGAGAATTCAATATCTCACCCAAATCCTAAGGCATGTAATATAATCCATTGCATATACATAAGGGTCTACTTTTCTTCCTCTATTTTTAGTGTTAGTTATTGTGTAAATTAAAGATACAACATTTACAATTAAAATTCTCTACGTTAATTAGTTATCTTTTATGTTGTAGATTGTTAGGTGAATTTCTTTTACCATCACCAAATAATTTACCATGCACATGCTAGGAATTATATGCCATTATGAAAGATATTGGAATGGAGTATTAAGCTATTTATGCATGTCCTAATGTCCATATAATACATTATTCAGAATATTCATAAAAAAGGAAATCCCCACAATGTCAATTTAGTAGATATCAAATAGATCAAGTAACAAAAAATATGCTTCCTAAGGTTCTTCATATCATTCCCATAATTCCACATTTTAAACCATTGTTTAGGTTCCAAAGAATAGCACAATTTATATATTTCCATGTACATAATAGAAGTAAATATGTTGTTCTTCAAATTGGTGCAGATTGTGTTTGCATTTAAGAACATCAAAGAAATATCTTCAATGTTAAAAGAAGGACTTTGTAACATTACGCTTTCATTGGAAATTAACAATGACAAACCATTTGGAGAATTAAAGTATATTTACTCAGTGTGGCCTACTTTTGTTATAAACAACAACCTTCCTCCTTGGATGTCAATAAAGTCTGAGCACATAATGTTGGCAATGCTTGTTCTAGGCATTCATTTGCAATTAATGTTTGAACATAACATTTGTTTTTTATTCTTTGTTGCATAATTTATTAGAAACACACACAAAGTCACTAATTATGTTTATTTTCAATCAATTAGGTAAGTACCAGGTTAAATATTTGAATATGTACACTGAGCATCTTATCAATGAGCTACTAAAGCTATGTGTTGGGATCATTATGCATGACATCTCTAGATCGATAAAGAAAAACAATTTTCAATTCCATGGAATGTTTACATGAAAAATGCATGATGTCCCAAGGCTAACAAATATTTTTGGTATGCAATGTACACATACACTTTAATAATATATAAGCATAATGCATGTCTTTAAAAAAATTCCTTCTAATGTAATTAATACTGATATTAATCCATATTTTGCAAGTCGTCAAACAAAGGGTAAAGATGGATGTTTAGTTTGTAGTTCTAGGATGAAATATCATCATTCAAAAGAATTGGGGAAATAGATGTTTGATGAGTATAGGAACTTCCTCCCTAAGAACCTTATTTATCGAACTATTGAAAAAAAAATTTCAATGGAAAAGAAAGACTAGAATAAACCCACAAAGAATGACACCTCACCTACGGAAGTTTGAATATAATAGAAATTATCAATATAAGTAATTAGTCTATGTAGCATATATATTGTGTTATAATTTTTATATGTATTAATTTATGTTTTGTATACCTAACAATTATTGTTGTAATTTCATTTATGTTTCATAAAGGTTGTCAAGGCATTAATTGCGTTCCATTAGGAATGAAAAGTTACCCCATACAATTCAATAGCTTTTCCCACTATCAACACCTTCAAATAGCTCATTTGTCTGATACAATGCATATTAGGAAGAATGTAACATAAGCATAATGGAGAATTTAGATGGAAGGGCTCACAAGGAAAAATTGTCAACATTTGTAGTGACATTGAGGAAGCCAATCATGTAATGTAAAATGTGATTCCTTCAAATAAGGTGGACATTGATATTTAATCCATGGTTATTTACAGAACAACAAACACATGTTGTAAAAGAGGTTATTCAGGAAATTAAATTTCCCACAAGATTTTATTCAAACATATATAACATCTTAACAAATAAAGGTGAATTTGGTCGGGTAAAAACTCACAAATCACATACCTTCATTAAGGTAATGATTTTTTATTTATTTATCTTATATTTCTAAATTGGTGTACATCTTTTGATTATTTTATTTTAAACTTTTAAAGTATATTCTACCTCTAATGTTTATGGTGACCCATTTTTTTTACTGTATGAAAAGTATTACTTGCAAAACATGTTGACATGTGTTTTACTTGAAATATATATACTTTTTTGTTGAAATTTGTGATTTTTGTTCGACAACACAAATCCATCAAAATTGGTTTCTCATTAAGAAATGGTGTGTGGTTACATAAATATTCTATCATGACCAAAGCATAAAGTCTTCTTGGATGCCTTTTATCTCCTACACACTTGAGGGAGAGTACTTGGAGCCCCCAAAAGACTCCTCATTCATTCCCCATGCATGAGGAACACTAAAAGGGATCTACACTCAATCAATGAACCAAAATCCATGCCAACCTTGAAATTCCTTATAGATAGTAGCCTTGGGGTAGTCATTTCAAGGAGAAGCATTGTAAGTTTATGATGCCAAAATCAATATGCGATTCACCACATTTCTCAAATATTAATTGCATTTTCTTTGAAAAATGTGAGAATTGACCATTGGAGTTGCTTACCATTTCTTGAGGAGAGAGCTTGCAAAAGGAGGAAGGGAAACCTTCCATTGGAGGATAGTGGAGGGATCTCTTAGCCCAACATTCTCCTTTTCATCTCTTTGTAGACAATTGTCTCTATCCATTCTTAATAAAATACTCATTGTTTCCTATTTTATATTTTATTTCTTTTTTTCCAAAGAAAAAAGCGTAATTTTGATTATATGAATAACAAAATTACATGGTGTACAGGATAGAAGTAACATCATTAAGTCAAAGACCAATGATAAGCATAGACATACAGAAAATAATAAAACAAGATAATGTACATGGTGGGGGAAGCTCAGCTTTCCGCCCCTTCTTTTTCTCTACCCTGCACCATTCCCCTTGGGATGGCGTCGAGGAGACAAGAGCAAGATGGTTTCCTACCTCCAATTTGGTGTTTTCCTTGTTAGAGTATGAGTTATCTAATGTATGGAAGTGCTTATTCCCACTGATGTTCCCTTCGTTAGGGATCAAGTCGGCCTGCACCTTGTGATTTTTTGTTTCTTATTCTTATGTATGGCTCATTTACTTGTTCGTTAATGATTGAATGCATAATTATTTATTTATATTTTGTTTATGTATGATTATAATCATACATGTGGAACTTTATAGGTATAAACAACCTATTTAGAAAGTTGAATTTTGTTCAACCATTCAATAAAATCCATAAAACATATTGACAACTCTGCTCCTTTTCTCACTTTGGTTGCTTGCAGGACTCTTTCCTCCACGTCAATTTCATCCTAACATTCACTAGATACCTCCATCAATATATATAATCCCTCAATTGGTTGTTTGTTTGAAGAATTTGTATGTATTCATTATACAGAAAATCCACACAAATGTCAAAGAAACATACACATGGATCCCACAACCCTTTGTTTATAGGTTGGCAGACTTGCATGATTATTTGACAATAATGCACACATATCACATATCTTATATAATTTTTCATATTTCTCTCTCTAATTTCTAACTAATGAGGAAACGAATAATAATTTCCCTCTGCTCATTGATAATTTTTAAGTTAGAGATTAAACCACTTAAAAGAAATCAATTTATTTTTTCCAAGTGGATGCCATTAGTACTTTCATTTTCTATTTCAATTATCAGTTTGGGACTAGAAGTGAAATTCCTTTTCCAATGTATGATATTCCCCTTCATATTTTTGACATTCAACACACCCTAAATGAATGAGTTTGGGACATCCTCCCATCTCAGACCCCACATCAAAAGAAACTCTAACTAAACCAACTAATTTCCCCCATTGTGGGGTGACAAAACGAAATTTTAATATTACGTTAGGACTCTAGGGGTCAGCATGAAAATAATCCTCCTTGGTAATTTTTCATTTGAAACATAGGAAGTTTTCCTTTTTGGAGCTTAAAATTCTCCACAACCTACTATAAAAAATTCCAATGGTGTGAAGACATTTGTGGAGAGGGTAAGGGTTAAACTTGCAATATCTTGAACCTCCTTTAATCTCCTAACTCTTGGTATGGGTTCCAGATCTGTGGTTGATACCTAAAAGCTGATATTTTTTCACCCATACTAGACAGAGGTAGCTTAGTGGCAAAAACATTGGGCATTCACCCAAGGCGACGATTGTGGGAAACAACTATACTTAGAGGTGATTTTGATCAACTAGTAGAAATGTTTCTAGCCACTTTACAACACGCCCCGATATCCCTCGTTATAACGCTTCTTTCAATTTTTTTTTATCTTTCTTCCAATGGAATCAACACCCACTTTCTAAAACTTCTAGAAGGCCCAATTACTTTATGACTGGAAGGAAACTAGGTACTTTAGGGCTTCACATGTTGTCATAATTTTTCACCACCTATGAAAAGTTGTGTAATCAAAACATTTGAACACCATTAAATTAAATAACTCATCTTGATTCACCCACCCTCCCTCAGATTACACAAACTTCACCAAGAATCACATGGGACCATCTCACACCTTATTTTGTCACCTACAAGGCCTCCCATATTTTTTAGGAGGTGTTACCAATATTGTAGTTTAGCTTGCTCAAACTTCACTTCAAAAGTCGCCACATGATGCAAACTTATTAAGCTCATAAATTTTTGGTGAGGATTTTTTTGGTACCACCATACCTTAAGTCAACTGTACCTCACATAGATTTTAGGCTCAAGCAATGGTAGCTCCCACTGCTAACCCACCATTTTATGGTTTCTTTGAACCTTCTAGATGTTACAAAACTAATAAATTATCTTATATACCATGATGTTGGTTGGATCCCAATGCTAACCAAATTTCGGTCCAAATTTCTATAGAAAGTTGAATAGAGAGTTGGTTGTACACTCATTTTTTATTCAACAAAATCAATTTCTTGACTCTTTTCTATGTGGAATACATCTTTTTATACTTTTTAAGAACAATATTTTAAATACTAAGTAGATTTGTGACATGTGATTCCTATTATTTGACTATAATATTTCATAATACTTAACACATGCACAATCTTTTTAGGATATTGATGTAGATTTGTGAAACTACCCATATTTCTTTGTACAAGTGATGATTTTTATTCACTTCCATCAATTGTAAAGTTTTTATTTATTTATT
>APFE031656954.1:42691-97180 GCA_000404065.3 Pinus taeda | reverse complement strand
CTATCAAGACTTCTCCTTTTCAAAGAATCATGGCTGGATCACAAGAAACCCTTTCCTCTACGCCAATTTCTTCGGCCCAATATTCATAATCACTCAAATTGATAGATTTTATTCTTGTTTTAACCTTGTCGAGTCTACAACTAATCTTGCAAATGTTATAAATAAGTAAAATATCTTCAATTTGAAGAGGATGCCAACATAACCCCTTGGCATGTGTCTTTGCCATTAAATTTGGTGTCCATTAATACTCCTTCACCAAAGTTCAAGGATCATTTGCCAAAATTACAAGTTACGATACAAGTGTTGTTATCATTTTCCCCAATGTTATGAAAATCATTAGAGAATGAAACCAAGTGCTATTTCTCATTCATCATAATAGTATTGTTTGTTAACTCTTTAGATGATCAAGTGGTAGATAGTTTATTTGAGTTACCTCCAAAATCCTTCTCTACCTGGGCTAATCTATGCTATTGGTTTAAGGTGACCTGTGATCAACCTCAAAGTCTCGTTGACTTACTTAGGGAATATAATGATGTGACTTATTCAAAGGTTGATACTATCAAGTCTTTTAATATTTGTTTTACCAAGTTGTAGCATTAGATTCATGAAGTCATTAGACCACATAACCAAGTATCTATGATGCACTACTATAGCATATTATCTCTTCTTTATTGCCTTATAAGAAAAGTGTGTAGATATTCTAGGATTTTATCTACATAGATGTCTTGAGTATGAAGAACAATTTCATAGGACTAGTCTTCCCTTAGATGAAAAAAGAAAACATGCTGATATTTCTTCTATACTTCATCTTATGCAAGACATGAGAAATCATATGATATGTTTTGAAAAAGTGTAATAGCCCAACCACTTGCTAATAATTCATCTTTATCTCTCATAAGAAACACACCACAAAGTTTCCAACCAAATGCTCTCCTCTCTTACCCACGATGTAAAATTTGTGCGGACTATCATGATAAAAAAGCTTGTGAACTTGAAAAGAATGCAAGGGAAATATTTTATTATTAAAAGGAAATATTTTATGGTTATAACTTTGGATTGGGTATCAAAATAACGTTTCATCACAAAAACACTCTAGCCAAAAATTTTCCATCCAAAGAGTTAGATAATAGAAAATATTCCTATATAAACACCAATATATAATATCATTTGAATGTAGATACCACTTATTCTTGTTCTTCAAATTTTCCTCATTTTAATATCTTAAATGAAATGGCTAATACCAAAGCTAACACTTCATTACTTTATATGGCCATCATCCATAAGCAACAAAAATATTTGAAACATTTCTTAGAAGGAAAAATTCTTGCTCCTATACACTTGAGGAAAATCATGAAGAAGAGCTTTATGAAGATACACTTTTTTCTATAAATATTCCTAAAAATCTCACTAGAAATCCTCCTTTTATGTTTCAATGAAAATTTTTTATAAAGTCACCCACTACTATTTGATAGATGGTGGGTCAGGCTTGAATGTAATGTATAAAATCATAATGGAGGAGTTACGCCTCCACTGTACTGAGGAAAAATATAAGTAGATGCTAGCCTATAATAATACCCAATAGGAAAGCATATGTAAGGTTAAATATGTTCCGTTATTATTGTGCGCACACCTTGAACTAAGAACCACTTGCAGTATCCAAGGGACTGAAATTCTTGTTCTTAATTATTCCATTATTCTATGAATATATTAGCAAGACAAAATAATTGGTTATATGTCAATGGATGGGACACATTTGTCCCTACCTAAGGATGGAAAGAATATCATTGTCCTTAGAGAGGGAAGGATCTCACCATAGATTGAAAATGTTCTTCAGCCTCATGCCCATTATGTTGAAGAATATTTGCGAGTTTATTCTTTTTTCATGGAAGATGAGCAATTACCTATTACTCCTCCTGATCATGATGACCATTATAGTGCATGTTAAAACAAGGGAAATGGTGCAGGAATTGTCTGATATCCCCCCTTGGAAAAATGTATGAGTACTCTTACAGACTTGAGTTTAGCTGTATGAATAGTATAACTGAATTCGAGGCTTTATTGCTTAGCATTGAACATGATTTGAGCCTAGGCTATAGTCATCTCATAGTGTTTGGTGACTCTAATATGGTCATAAATTTAATCAACAAATTTTACTCTCCCTTTAATAAGTTCATTAAATGATATACACCAGTTACATGGAAAATGATTTCTAGCTTGATTTCATTCAAAATCACACCTGTAAGTAGGGAATTAAATTATTTAGCTAATCATCTAGCTTAATTTTCAACAAACCCAAAAATTAAGGTTCTTACTAAAAGAGATAATTTTATTTTCCAATATAATTTAGTATTGGCCTCACTTTTCAAATAACAAAAAAGACTAGCAAGTCTTCTCAGATGATGAAAACATTTGCGAGTTTTTACAAAATAAACCTTTGAATAAAAAGGATATTATCTCCCTTAATGTTAATAGGTACTTGAAATGGATTTCACCTTTAGTTAACTCGTTTTCATTTAGTGATGTTCCTAATAGGAAGAGAGAAAATAGGGAATATTCAAAGAGAATAATAGGTGAAACACTACTTGTGAATGTTGGGACTCTTGAAGGCCCCAAGATTTTACAAATTTGGTCCCAATGTTGTAAATAATAAAAAAAATCTTTTTGATATATTTCATGAATTCAAAGATGTATTTTCCCTAACTTTGAAGGATCTATATGGCTTTGATACCAATATCATTCAACATGTGATTCCTAGTAAATAAAATGCGAAGCATGTTTCAAAAGGGAAAAGACCTGGTTAATCCTGCACTTGAAGCAAAAATTAGAAAAGCGTTAGAAAATTTACTATCTCCTCACATTATTTTTCTATTAAATTATTTGGAGTGGGTAGCAAACCTCATACTAGTTAGGAAGGAGAGCAGTGACATATGCCTATGTATTGACTTCCATACTTTAAATAAGTCAATTGTAAAATATATTTTTTCTCTTCCTATTATGGAACTTATCTTAAAATAAGTTTTTGGACAAATGGTTTCACTTCTTGATGGATTTTTGGGATACATTCAAATACATATTAAGAAGTTTGAAAAATATAAAACTACCTTCACCACTTGTTTGGGCACCTTCGCTTATAAATACATGCCTTTTGGGCTAATAACTGTGGGTACCACTTTTCATAGCCATGCAAGTATATTTTGATGAAATTGTTGGGAAAATTATCGAAATTTATCTTGAAAATTTAACCATATTCTCCAAGTGCTAAAAATATCATTTTGATCATCTATTCTAAGTGTTTAAATGTTGCAGAAAATTTGGTATATCTTTAAATATAAAAAAAAAATCTTTGGTGTTACTGTAGGAAAGTTTCTTGGTCATATAGTTTTAGAGGTTTGGGTTAGTATTGATCTAGATTGGATTAAATCTATCCAAGATCTCCCAACCCCCATTTCAAAAAAGGAAATTCATAGTCCTTCTTGGGTACAATTAACTTTACCCAAGGATTCATTTCTGATTTTGCTAAAATTGTTAAACCTATTTATAATTTTCTCAAGCAATATCAAACATTTCAATGGAATGATGCCAAACAAAAAGATTTTATGGCCATTAAAGATGCTATAATATCTACTATAGTCTTGGAAAAACTAGATTTTATGAAGGATTTTATCATTTATACAAATTCCACTAAGGAAGCCATTTATGAAATTCTTCTAAAAAAGGATGATCTTGAAAAAGAGGATCTGATAGATTTCATGAGTCAAATTCCATGTAATTATGAATTGAAATATTCGTTGATTGAGAAGCATACTTATGCTCTTGTGAAGGCTACTGAAAAGTTTCGTGACTGCATATTAAGCAAGCATACATAGGTGAGAATCTATATTATTTTATTTTATCACATACATTATTATTAGGAAAATTATCTCATTGGATTGCTAAAATCCAAGAACACGATTTAACTATAGTGACAATCAAGCCAATTAAGGGATATGGCCTTAATTTATGTTTGGCATAACACCCTGAGCCAAGTGTAAGTTATGAAAAAGGTGATTACAAGAACTTTGTTTACTATATTCAAAATGAACAATGTCTTGATAACCTTGAAAAATATGAAAGGAAAAGATTGTGATTGGAAGCATCTAAATATTTGGATCATAACATACCTCTATTTCATAGATATTTTGATAAATTATTGTTGTGGTGTATTCATGACATCACTGCTAACAACATATTAAGATAATTCCATGGATACTTACAGTTTGACATTCATATTGGTAGTTCTCTGCTAGGAATACCACTCATAAAAAATTAAGGGATGGTTACTATTGGCCTTCAACCTTCAAAGATTTCTGTAAGTTTGTTTGAAGTTGTGATGAATGTCTGAAGGCTTTAGGTAAAGAAACATTCTATGCTTTACCTTTACATCATATCATACTTGATTTTCCCTTTTAACAACGGGTTCTAGATTTTATGGGGCCTATCAATCTCCTTCATCTATTAGACATATTTTTATTCTTACTTCCACTTACTAATTTACAAAGAGGGAAAAGGAAGTCCCTCTTAAAATTGCCAAAGATGAACAAGTCATTTATTTTATTTAAAATACTATCTTTTCAAGATTCAATGTACATATCGAAATTGTTTCTAATACTACCCCATTATTTATGTATGGAAATTTTACTCAATTTTGAACAACTTATGGGGTTGATAATTTAATTTCTCATCTTATTATCCCTAAGGTAATGTTCAAGCTGAATCTACAAATAAGAATCTAGTCAAAATCTTAAGAAGATAATTAATGACAAACCTAGGTAATGGAATACTCTTTTAAATTTCACCCTATGGGACGATCAAACAATTTTTAAGTCAAGCACAAGAGTTTCCTCCTTCGATCCTCTCTATGGTCAAAAGGCCATGATGCCTGTAGAATTAGAGTTTACTTCTCTTTGATTATCATTGCAAGCAAAATAATTAAATTCAATTGATATTACACAAAGAGTGCATCATTTATTTTTTTATTTTTTTATTTTTTATTTAAGAGGAACATAAAAATCATTATTTAAATAATATGAAATACGGGCAACAAATTGGAACAAATATTTTTATAAAAAATATAGAAATATATGTTTTCAGGTTGGATAAAAGCGTTGTTATCGGACTATACTCATGCAGAAAAAGGGAATCATACTGAGTTCCAAAAGTTGTGGATACGACCTTTCGTAAATAATGCTACTATTGAAAGTAATTCTTACTTGTTGAATGATAAAAATGACAGTTTGTTTTCCTATAACTCTAATGGTTCTCATTTGAAGCCTTTCACAAAGGTAGATAAAAGTTGACCTACTTTGTATCTTTGTTTTCTTGTATGTACATATTTTAGTGAAATATTTCTTACCTTCTTTCATTATTTCATCCTCTGCATTTATAATTCAAGTTTTTTTCTCTTTTTCAATTTTTTTACCAATTCATGGGCATTACTTTTACCCTTTTTGGACTACTTCTAATTAGATAGTTGTGATATTTCTTTTTCTTTGCAATCTGTTTACTAATGCTTTGTAGTTTAAAGATTTGAAGAGGTAGAAAAGAGTTAAATGTTCTTCCAATGTCCATAAATTCCTAATCACTTTAGTACTAATCACTTCTATTTTTTTGCCCTAAAACTTGAAAAATAGTGTCATTCCCATATTCTTTCATCTCTTTCTTCATGTCCAATATGACAAATAGCATGTTAGGTCCCCACAATATTGGTGTATCCCCCTTATGGTTATTGTTGTGCCCTTACATTATTATTATTATGTAGGCTTTGATCATATTGTGACCCCTTAGACTCCTATATATAAAAAGGAGGTATTTTCATTTGTATCATCCGAAAATTGTTCATTTAAGTAATGTAAAGGAGGTTTCCCCTCGAAGTGGATATTTTTTAAGTCGTTGGTCTATCTTTTATGTGAGCTCGTTGCATAACATAACATACACTCTCTCATTGTAACATGTAATTGTTTATCATAAACCAAATATTCTGAATTTTGACATGTTTTGCATAACCCTCACCTTATCATCACCAAATATTAACTCATGGATGACTCACCCTATAGAAAATTTATGCAAGCAATTGCAACCTTACTCTCTTCCAGAAATTAATATAATAAAATAAAGAAACTTTTGAGTAGGTTGGGTCCCCATGAGAACTAAGAATATGATTGGCTCTCATCTTTTTTTAAGTTTCATGGCATTATGATCATTATAGTTGTTAGTGTGTTCTTGATTTATGATGTTATGAGAGAAAATTGGCAAAATAAAAAATCAACTTTGATATGTTGGCTTCATGTTTAATTTTATTTGAAGGAATGATTCTACTAATGCATGGAAAACAATCATCACGACCCTTCCATTTGGTTATTCTTGGGATGGGGTCCCCTGGGTCAATTTTTGGGCAAAAACCCCAAGTTTTGTTATATACAATGTAAATTATTCGTGAATTGTGGTCGCGGAGCACATAGATAGTAGAGGATTTAAAAAGGGTTTTACTCTTCTTTTATGTAAGTTGAGTTGGATTTTGAATATCTACCATGGTCCACGGACCATGGGATTATATAAATATATGTGTCTTAAGGATGTCTAAGGGAAGGAAGTAAGAGAAGTCTATGGAAATAGTCTAAAGGGTTAGCACAAGAGAGTAAGAAGGAAGGCTCTGCAGCTGTGTGTGCAGAGGCCTAGACTAGAGTTCACAACTGAGTGTGTGGACCCCTGCAGCTTAGTGCGCAGGGAAGTCTTGATTCTATAAGCTAAATTGATTATAAATAAAGAATATTATTACTGAAATTCTTGTGTTTAACCATTTACTTATGTTATGTATGAATGCACTTTATGATGTGATAAATGATGCTTGTAAGAAATAATTATTTATTGATGTGCGACTTTACATGGTTTATATTTTTATATGAACACAATTGACATTAAGTGTTTACGCGAAGATTATACTATTGCATGTTAGAGTTATCAACACTTAAACATATCTGAGTAATTGCTGGGTTAAGAATAGTCTTGGATGCATGTAAGTGGATGATTAGCTTGTTCAGGGTCTGCAAAAGCCAGTCGTAGACCTTCTCGGAGGTCTAGAGGCTGGTTCAAGGAAGTTATATTGATAAGCCTTAAAGGCTTATTGATCTGCGTGAAGGAATATTTAGGGCATAAAATGACATCACACTAATCTCTGGGTGCAGAAAGTTGGTTCCATCACCCCCCCATACTAATTTGGGTGAGACTTTAGTCCACGCTCAGTAAATTGATGCTGAAAGGGCCAGTAGTGTAGGGATTTGTTTGGTGCAACTAGCTCTGAACCTAGGTCAGGACCCACTAAACCAACAAATGGTTTCATTGCTGGGACCAAGATCTTCATAAAGAGATGTGTGGTGTTGCATCCGAGGAAAATTTTAGGGGCTAATATTCATAGGTGGGCTAATTTTTGATGTTTTTCCCTAAAAAATATTTTCCAATTTCAAATTTTTCCAAAAATGATTCGCCCAAATTTTATAGTACAAAATTATTTTACCTTGAAAGTCACCAAAATTTTATGCAGATAAATATAAAATAATTAGAAATCTTAATATTTTTATTAAAAAATCATCAACGATTTTACAATTTTCATAATAGGGATTAGTATGATTCACCAGGGTTTCTAAAATCTAAGATAAACTCACATCCTTAAATTCTTCCTTGGTCGCATCACTGGAATTCGAAAAAGAAAGAAATTGAGAAGTGGTTAGATAGAAAAATCCACGAATTCACAGTGCAAGAGAACATAAATCTGGTTGGATAGATATCTATACACAGAGATACACTACATTTTCTTCTACACCTTCCTGATTGAGTTGTACGAGTGGATTGCTAAATTGGCAGGCAGCCAAGGAAGGTGGAGGCTTGACGGTCCAATAGTTTGGACCCCAGAGCTAGTGCGAAGGTTGGAAGCTTCTGAAGATAAGATCACATGCACCATTGATCATTGGATTGATCAAGTCATCAAAGGATTTTTTACAGAGTTCATGGTTGACACCTAAGTCAGTTATAGCGAAGAGAGCGGTACTTCTTCAAAGGACTGCAAGGTAAGTACTTGAGATCTTTGAATACTTGGATTAAAATTATCTTGTTTTAAAAGTGGGTTATGCCACTGCCTTGATGTTTGGATCTACGCAAAGTGGATGATTCTTTAGAAATTAGGAGAGCGCAGGTCCTGAATACAACCCATTGATAGAACCTCCTTTAAGTGACGACGAGGGAGTAGTACAAGCCTCACCACAAAGCGTTGTACAGTTGATAAAGCAGGGTTTTCCATGAATACCTCATCTGGCCACACCACCTCCACCTCCACCTCCATAACATATACCTTCACCCACACCACCACCACTTCCACCACCATTGAACATGTTGAATACCATGAAGTTGCCCATTTTCAAGGGCTTGGGAAGTGAGGAGTCAGATCAGTTTTGGTTTGTTGCAAAGGCTATACGGACTACACAAAATATTACAGATGATCATATAAAGAAAGTGCAATTGGTTATTGCTCTACAATATTGCACATTAACATGGTACATTAAGTACTACACCGATAACCCATTGGCATTGTTAACGGACACTCAGACTACTCTGAACAAGGAATTTGATAGGCCCAAGTCTGAATCACAATCAGTCATTAGATTCAAGGAAATCATGATGAGGACCGAAGAAATGCACTGGGAATTAGATCAAATATTGAAGTGCTAGATCTGTGAAGCTAACATGAATCTCACAGACAATCAGCACCGTGAATGGTTTGTAGCCTCGCTCCTACCCCACCTAAGGGTTGCTTTATCGCAGCAAAATATAGGGACCCAGGTGGAAGCCCTGGAAATTACGATGAGATTGCATGAAATACCTATTCAGGATACTCCTTTGGGAGTTGAGCAGATTCACACAGAATTGCAGAATCTCTGCTTGGAACTACAAAGCTTGAAAAATTAAAAAGTGGCTCAGCCAGAGGTGCGCAAAGAAGTTTGGTGCCTCAAATGTAAAAGCCAAGAGCATGATAAAGATCACTGCCCTATCTTCATGAATTATATTACAGGAGGAGGGCCAATGCCTCTAAGGCAGGAGGCTTCCACAGGACCAAGTACAGGGCTGGCGCTATGGTGCGCTACCTGTCAGGTAGCTGGAAAACATGTAACAACCAATTGTCACTTGCTGCAAAAATTTGTACATACACCACAACAGTTATTCTACAATTTCTGTAAATCGGAGGGCCATGATGAGTGTAACTTTCGTAGCTATAAATTGATGATGGAAAGAATGCTGATATATCGAATGTAAATAGAAACTCGGCCTTCGGATCAAGGCGCTAGGGGAGCACACGGAGGATAGCAGAGGTGTGGATGAGACCAATGAGTAGGAGGACTTGGTAGAGGTTGAGGACAAGTTATTTTCTCTAATTGCGGAGTGTCAGGACACTACACGTGGGAGTGTACAAGCTAGACACGCCCGTCATGTGAGTATTGTACTTAGTTTGAGCATGTGATAGGACAATGCCCTCTATTGATAGCTAAGATGCAGGAGAAGAAGGTGCAACCTCAACAACCTACCGAAAATTTTTAGATGATGAGGGTCGAGCCTCGCGAAGAGGATTCCAATGTGAATATTATGTTGCGAAGCATAATGATGACTGGTGATGACAAAGGGAAACTGTTTGACAAAAGTGGGTGGGTCTGTAAGGCTTCATAAAAAGAAGTTGGGTTTGACCTGAAGCACAGGAAGGAAATGTTCATGAAAGCAAAGAAAAGCTTCGTTGAGGCCTCTACCTTAGGAAGTCAGGACAAGCTATCCGAAGAGGTTGACCCCTCCATGCTTACTACTTTCTTGGAGACTTGTATGAAGTTGCTACGTGATAGCAAGGCCGTAAAAGGTCTACAAGAATTGCTAAATAAGTGTGTTGGTAAGGAAGGTGCTCCTAAAGGACACTGCGTAGTTAGAAAAATAGGCAAACACAAGACGAGAACAGGGCGCGAGATGAGACTCACCGTGAAAATAGGAGACTATGAGATGGACCAAGTTATTTTGGATCTGGGGTTGAACGTGAATGTTTTGCTTAAATAGAAATGGGAAAGAATGGGGAGATCCACACTGTAGTGGTCTCCGATTAAATTGAGGATGGAAAACCAATAGAAACTTATCCCTATGGGGCGATTGCATGAAGTGACCGTAGATATAGAAGTTGCAAGCGCACTGACCAATTTTGAAGTGATAAAGATTGTTGATGATGGAAATCCATACTCCGCACTCCTGCGAATTGATTGGGCTATTGACATGAATGGGGTAATCAATTTTAATAAGTGAACAATGTCATTTGAAAGAAAATTGCTCCATGTAGTAGTACCATTGGATCCCATAGAAGGACTGCAATATATTGAATCGGCCTGCGATTATGAGGAAAACGATGATGACTTGGATTAGATCTATAAGATAAAAACGTGAGATCAAGACTGGGTTTCGACAGTCGATGGACGAATTGCAGGGGACGGCGAAATTTCCTGTACATCAGACTGAGAAGAGGAATTGGATCATTAGCATAATAGTTTGCATGAAGTATCTACATTGCGCTACAATATGATGACTGAGTCGTTGCACTTTGTATCATCGAAGGTAAGAAATTTACCTTATTATGATGCTCTAATTGATGTAGAAAAGCTTTTGAATGCATTTGAAAGAGAAGTACTTGAGAAACATCGCTTCCAAGCACTAGATTTGGTGCTACATGCTATGCCCACATGGTGGTGAGGTATGCATAAGTACAATTGTGAAGAATGGCATGAGCACCAAAGAATGATGAGATTGCGGTTTGGTCACCCAAAAGTTCGGCTATCTAAGAAACATGATGGGAGAAATGATCCACGGGATCATTTAGCAAAGTGGACTAAGGTTTATGGAACGGAGCCATAGCCTAAGTGGGTGCATATATTCTGTCATACTTTGGACATAATTCCTATGAATTGGTACTTGGAAACAGAATTGTGCCATGGCACCCCAGAGTGGGATATCTTAAGGGAAGGATTTTTGATGACCTTCAGCTTTGAGGATATGTTAGAAAGCATCAACGAAGCGTTGCAGGAGGTTAAGGAATCAATCTTCAGAATACCATAGGTTCCTTTAGAATTGATTCAACCAGATTGGAGCACCCAGCCGTGCCATGTGCTGGAATCCTATAATGTGACTACTGAAGGAGATGATGAGCATCCAAGGAATATTAACATTCCAGAGGCAGAAGGCCACCACAAAGTTGAAGGACCACATATAGAGAATCCAAATATCACCACGCCATTGAAAACTAGCCAAGTAAACATTGGCATAGAAGCGGAGCCCAAGTTTGCAAAGATTGGGGATTATTCGTATGATGCCATAGTAGATAAAATCGCTGAGTTGCTCTATGAATATCATGATTTTTTTCCCTGCAATTTTTTTCATACCTGAAAGGTGTCATAGGAGACTTGGGCGTAATGAAGATTACCTTGAAACCAAACATGAAGATGATTAAGTAGAGGCCATACTGCCTTAATCCAAAATAGAAGGAAAAGGTCTGCTTAGAGTTGGATAAGATGCTTGAAGTAGGCATTATTGAACCAGTGGAGGAATATGATTAGGTGAGCCCAATGGTAGTTCAAGAGAAGAAGCAAAAAGGAGAAATACAAATTTACATAGATCTCATGAAGCTTAACGATGCTTGCGTTCATGGTCCTTTTTCAACACTGTTCACAGATGAAGCACTAGATAATGATGGAGGGAAGGAGGCCTATCCATTCAGTGATAGGTTCTCTAGATACCATTAGATTAAGATCGTGTGAGAACATAGGAGTAAGACCACCTTCGTGATAGAATGGGGATGTTTCCAATATACAGTGATGCCTTTTGGGCTTAAGAATGCGCTGATGATCTTCTCATATGTAGTCATCACGACATTCAAAGAATTTATTCACAAGTACTTGGAGGTATATTTTTATGATTGGATAGTATTTGGGCTAGTAAAGCACCATGTAGCTAGTTTGCGCTTAATGTTGGATACATGTCGACGATATCAGATTATGCTACACCTGAAGAAATGCTTATTCTGCGTCCATTTTAGAATTTTGCTGGGTCATGTGGTGTGCAAGCAAGGACTTGGTGGAACCTGCTAATATCGTGGTAATAATTAATTTGGAATCACCAAGAAGGGTTAAACAACTGCACGCAATGTTGGGCCATACTGGGTACTATTGAAGTTCATCAAAAGTTATGCTCATATTATCATGCCTATGGGAAGGCCACTGAGAAGGACATTACATTCTGTTGGGATTAAGAATGTCAGCATAGCTTGGCTGCATTGAAGGAGAAAATGGTCACCGTGTCAATCCTAGTCTTGCTGGATTGGAAGAAGGAATTTCATGTGCATGTGGATGCTTCATGTATTACACTAGGAGCAGTGCTGACACAGGTTGGTGAAGGAGAGATGGGATCATCCTATATCGTTTGCAAGGAGGCAGTTGTCAAAAGCATAAAATAACTATTTGATGACAAAGTGCAAAGGGCTGGCTATGGTGTATGCACTCCAAAACTTCAGGCATTACCTGCTAGGCGGACATTTCAATATGTACACAGACCAATATGTATTGAAGTATCTAGTCAATAAGCATGTGTTGGAGGGGGGGGGGGAGTATGCAGATGGCTATTTTTGTTTCAAGAATATGATTTTGAGGTGATTGTGAAGCTAGGAAGGTTGAACACGAAACAAACCATCTATCGGACATTGAAATAGGAGAAGAACCTACTAATTTGGAGGAAGGGTTTCCTAACACAGAGCTCTTCGCGGTGTGCATAGCGAATAGTAACTATGCGGATATTATCCACTTTCTGACTACAGGGACGACTCTAGAAGGATACACCAGTCAACAGAAGAAAGAATTGGTGGTGTGCACGACATATTTCTCTGTAATTGGAGGGAATTTGTATAAAATGGGATTGGACTAGATACTTAGACGTTATGTGCCTGATTTTGAACATAACAGTATCCTCGTTGAAGCTTATGGACGAGCTACGGGAGGGCATTATACAGGGAAAGAAAAAGTGAAAAATATTTTATGCACTGGATTGTGGTGGCCAATGCTGCATAAAGACTCTAAATAATATTGTAGGGCATGCGATGCATGTCAGAGAATGGACAGGCCATCGTGGAGGGATGAGCTACCTTTGAATCCATATGTTTTATTGCAACCATTTGAGAAATGGGCAATTGATTTTGTAGGATTGATTAAGCATCCAGGCAAGAAAAATAGTGCGCAATATATCATCACTGCCATGGGATATTTGACCATATGGGTGGCATTAGAACCTGTGAAAGACTGTACATGGGAAACAACAACGAAATTCTTGTTTGAATATGTGTTGACTATGTTTGGTTTCCCAAAGGTTTTGATGAGTGATTGCAGTACACATTTTCTTAATGAAAATCAACGCGCTGAGAGAAGAGTTCTAGGTTTACCATCAAAAGAGTACGCCATATCATCCTCAGGCCAATGGAATGGTTGAGGCTTTTAATAAGATATTGGAGAATGCGCTGACAAAGTTTTGCAATACATATCGGAATGATTGGGACATGTGCGTGCCAATAATGTTATGGGCTTACAGAACTACCTGTAAAATGCTTATTGGTCAGACATCTTTTAGGTTGGTCTATGGCATAGAAGTTGTGATGCCTATGGAATATATTGTGCCTAATCTACGCATAGAGGCTTTCATAGGAATGGCAGACCGTAGAGCCTTAGAAGAATGGCTAGCACAGCTAATGGAGCTCGAGGAAGATATATTTCTGGTTGGATTCCATCAGCAGGTTCAGAAGGAACGTGAAAAGTCTTGGCATGATCGGTACATCAAACTAAACACCTTCAAGGTAAATGATTTGGTGTTATTATATGACAGTAAGTTTGCTAAGTTTCTAGGAAAATTTCAGATGCACTGGTTGGGACCATATGTTATCAAAGAAATTACAGATGGTGGAGCAGTTCAGCTTGCGAAGTTGAATGGAGATCCATTTTCGAGAAGGGTAAATGGAAGCTGATTGAAGCCATACATGGGGGATCTGGCCCAATGACTACATGATGGTAGCATAGTCTTAGTGCTCCAAGCAGTTGCAAGGAGGCGTGGGACTATAAAATACACTGCCCGGTTTGTAGAGCTACGTGACAGGGGGGTTGCGCAAAATAGGATGGTGTCACAGTACCAAAAGAAGCGTAAAGGGAGTTGCGCTATACGGGGAGAGGCAGTGTAGCACAACTA
This sequence comes from Pinus taeda, assembly GCA_000404065.3. Classification (NCBI taxonomy): domain Eukaryota; kingdom Viridiplantae; phylum Streptophyta; class Pinopsida; order Pinales; family Pinaceae; genus Pinus; species Pinus taeda. The sequence continues at coordinate 82,855 of APFE031656954.1, read as the reverse complement.
GAAAATGACCATTATAGTCACTATTCATGATTTAACAATGAGGAGACGGTTAAGAGGAGAAAGGGGCGACATGTAAGGTTGTATTTAATAGTGAAATCTTTGGAAATCTACTGCCAAATAAGCATTTATGAATTGATTTTTGGGGGAACGGTCGAATTTGAATTCGATTTCACTTATAAATTACATGTGGTTGTTAAAAAAAGAACACTTTGCGTTCTTCAAAATTTTTCGCTATGCTATCGATTGCCTATGAATCGCTCATATTGGGAGGATTTAGTCGTGAGCCCTGCATTTGCCAAGTTATCAAAGGTAAAGCAGACATTCATCCTGGAAAAGATGGTAGGTTCAAGCCCCGTGGAAACTATGAGTACTGGTGGGGATGTTGCTTTTGAGGAAGCAGTTCTGAAAGTCCTGAGCGTGGAGGCTCCAGCTGCTGTGTCTATGGCACCGAGGTCTCATAGGCCGAAACCTACACCGGTGCAGGAATTCCCCAAGCACACGAAAGACAAGCAGAAGAAGCCCATGCTGATGCGTTAGTCACCAAGGAAGCATGTTGTTTCCTAGGCTCAAAAGAAGGAAAAACAACTGGCGAAGGACAAGGGGAAGTGGTAGATTTGGAGGCTAAAGAAGGAACAGAGGATATCGATGCCGAGGGGGTGGAGCCTATCTCCAAACTGCCGGATTATATCCCTCCGTGTAAGGGAAAAGTGAAGGTCCCTAAGGACCCAAATGTAGGAAAGTTCCTCCTAAACACACCATTGCTAATGGAGGGCATCACTTTTGAAGGTTTGCGCTTGCCGTTGATTCCCTATTTAAAGTCGGAGGACTGGGATTTGGCTGACCATGAGAGGTTCCCCCACCTTGCAACAAAAAGTTATATGAAAAGGGTCTATTATAAAAAATCAAGTGTCACCGCATTGGAGCCTGTGGAGTGGATTCATGGAGTGAATGAATTAGGGTTTTTGAACTTGTTGTGGGTGCCCCACTACTAGTGCTCCAACATCAATCTCATTGTTATCAAAAAATTACTGACCTTGGTGCATGACAGATGTTTGTGGCTGAGCACGTCAATCCTAATCACTTATATGTTAATCCATCAGATCACACTGTTTCTGCACTCAGGGTTGAATCTGACCAAGGATTTTGGTGGAAAGACGAGAGAGCGCAACCTCGCAGAGAAAATGAAGAAAAGCTTCATGGTAGTAAAGAAGCCATCTGGGTACTCCATCACATCTATCACCAACCCCACGATACAAGTTGCTATACAAATTCTAGCTAGGAAGGTCATGAGAAAATGCCATGCGGACGAGGTTCCAGTGCCAATAATTTCATTGGTTGCATAATGCACGGAGGGCATGCAGTTCAATTGATTGTGCTACCTCTGTAGCGAGTTCCTCTTGAATTTTCATGAGGCACATGATGAGAGAAAAAAATTCCACTACATGTGGTTGTTGCTCTCCATCGTGCTCATAGCTAGGGACCTACCAGAGGATAGTCAGTTTCCTCCTGTGGACAAAGGTTTGTCGGAGGCTACCCAATTTGCCTCCCTTTGGGACACAAAGGATGTTGCATGCGTCATAGAGACCAAAGTATTCTAGGTACTGATGGAGGTGAGCATTTGCATGGCCATCAACCATAAGCCACGATTATCACCAACCGTGTTTGAGCAACTAGCAGAGTATGCAAAGTTTAAGGAAGATGTCCATTGCGTCTACATCAGGGCATGGAAAGATTCGTAAAAAAAATGGTTTGATATGCCTTGCTTGGCCATGGAAAATACCATCCAGGAAACCATCAAGCGTTGGCTGGTAGATTGGCACACTTTATTCGATCTTGTAGGCTCCAACATCCATGGACTCGAAGAAAAAGAAGGAAGCAGCCAAGTAGAAGGTCCAACAATTAGCGGAGAAGCATAGAAAAGAGGTCGAGGAGAGGGACCAGGTGGAAAAGGAGTGCACTGTGAAGTAGAAGGCTGAACAAGAATAGCGCTACTCCAAGCGCAGTGGTAAGTCTCCTTCGCCCCAAATAGAGGAAGAGGAACGATCAGAGCAGGGCGGTGGCGATCAGGAGGAATAGAGCACTCCCTTCTGAATAAAAAGATATAGGGATCAATAGAAGGGAGGGTCGTGGAAGAAGTAAAAAGCAAAAAAGTTGTCATTGGATCTAATCACTTTGACAGAAGGCAACCTTGATGAGATTGGAGACAAGGTACATGATACCACAGTGGAACTACTGTAGTAGTTTGAATAGCAACAACAACAAGCGCTAAGTACCATTCAAAAGGATCTGCGTGAGCTGTAGATCCAAACCAAAAGTATCCAGGTGAGCACAGGGCAGGTAAGTGCTCCACAAAAAAGTTTGGCACTGGGAACCAGTCAGGCAGCAAACATGGTTAGGTCAATTGATCTCTAGGTAGTCATGCTACCAGATGGATCCTTGAGTGTGGAGGCGGCTGATGATAAAGTCATCGTAAGTTATTTGAAAAACATCAGTCTCAACCTGGCCACGCTCCCTAATGAGTATCTTCACATGCTGCAGGCAAGTGTGACAACAGAGTTCAGAGCTCGGGAGCAATGTGCACTAAGACTAATCAATGAGTATAGGGTGAACAATGAGAAGATGTTCACTAAAAAAATGGAGGCATTGCAAGAAAATGAGAAAGTTCAGGCACAAAGCACCCAACTAGCACTTGCAATGGCAAGAGCCTATAGAACAGTGCCAAAATTGCATATCCCAAAGGAAGCATCATTGGAGGCAAAGATTAGAAAACTTGTTGCGAGCGTGCGTGATGCCAAGGCAATAGTGGCTAGAGTTTAGATTGAGTTGAACATGAAGATAACAGAATTGGAGCTGAAGTCATAGCCTTCCACCCAACCGGAGGTAAGGGAACAACGTGAGGCCGCTGTTAAGGATGGAGTTGCTACGGTGGATGCTGCGGTGGTGGACTACACTGCACTATTTGAGAAGGCTATGGAGGTAGTCACAACCCTGTAGGAGCATCCCAACTTGCAGGTTTTGAACATAGAAGTCCATGAGCTCCAGCAACAATATGATGAAGTAAGCGAAGCAACGCGCACTTTTGCTACAACCCAATACCTCACCAAGTTATAGGAGGCTAAGTAGCTTCTTACATATGGGGAAGCAATGTAGAAGAAAGAGGCCATCCTTAAGGCCAGATTGGGGCCTTGGTTGGATGAGGCCTACATTGTCTCCACCAATATTCAATAAAAATTGGCGGACTTGCAGAGTACACAATAGAAGATCAAGCAGGATAGTGCAGGACCAACCATAGAGAAGCTGGTGAAATAGATCAAGCAGGTAGCCACGTAGAGCACGGTTGAAGTACTGATTGCACAAGTATACTTGGGGGATCTTCACAGCAAGATATCCATGCCACCTGAGTGACTCGAGGGTGAGTCAATATCTTTGTGTTGGGGGCCTGTTGGGATGGGGTCCCCTGGCTCAATTTTGGGGAAAAAAGGCCAAGTTTTCCTATATACAATGTAAATTATCTGCGAATTGTGGTCACGGAGCGCGTAGATAGTAAAGGAGTCAAAAGGGTTTTACTCTTCTTTTAGTTAAGTTGAGTAAGCTTTTGAAGATCTACCCATGGTCCGTGGACCATGGGATTGTACAAATAGGTGTGTCTTAGGGATGTCTAAGTGAAGGAAGTAAGAGAAATCTATGGAAAGAGTATAAAGGGTTAGTGCAAGAGAGTAAGAAGGAAGGCTTTGTAGCTGTGTGTGCAAAAGCCTAGAGTAGATTTTGCAGCTGAGTGTGCAGACCCCGACAGTTGAGTGCGTAGGGAAGTATTGAGTCTATAAGCTGAACTGATTATCAATAAAGAAGATTATTATTGAAATTCTTGTATTTACCCATTTATGTATGAATGCACTTTATGATATGATAAATAATGCTTGTAAGAAATAATGATGTATTGATGTGTTACTTTACATGGTTTATATTTTTATATGAACACAATTAACATTAAGTGTTTACGTGAATATTATACTATTGCATGTTAGAGTTATTGAAACTTAAACATATCCGAGTAATTGTTGGGTTAAGAATAGTCTTAGATGTATGTAAGTGGATGATTATCTTGTTTAGGGTCTGCAAAAGGCAGTCATAGACCTTCACGGAGGTCTAGAGACCAGTTCAAGGAAGTTATATCTATAATCCTTAAAGGCTTATCAATTTGTGCAAAGGCAGAGTTAGGGCATAAAACGACATCACGCTGATCTCTGGGTACAGAAACTTGGTTCCAATAGCCCCCCATACTGCTTCGGGTGAGACTTTAGACCGCGCTCCACGGATTGATGCCGAAAGGGCCAGTAGTGTAGGGATTTGTTTGGTGCAACTAACTCAAAACTTAGTTTAGGACCCACTAAGCCAACATTTATGAATACATTCATGGTATATTTCAGTACCTCCAACATTTGATGGCATGACAAGACTCTTTCTTTACTAGTTTTGAGGCATGATGACTTAAATGTTGTGTTTGTAGAAGAAAATTCCTTTGGATTACACGATGGTCATTTATATCCAGGTTGATAGATATTATATAAAAAAATGGTCAATACATGACCTAGCTCAGGCATAACAATTATATGTAAAGGTTTGGGGGCAGAAATGTAGGCTAGCATATAATGATGTTATTGGAGTGTATTAATTTATTGTATATGACACATGAATAAGGGGTATCAATTGGAATACATTGGTTTGTTTGGTGAATTAATTTTTATTGCAATGAATAACACACATCCCAAGGAATTCCTCAAGATGCTTTTCTCACATACTATGGGTGAAAAGCATTCAAGATGGGCTACCAGCCCACACTTGCATTCATTCTCACCCTTTCAAGCTACTACTCCACTCGTTTTCCCATTTGAATAAACATTAAGCTCTAATTCAAACCCTAATTCTTCAAAGAATAGGCTGTGAAACTATGTGACTAGTTGATGCATTATAGTTTAAAGCTATAAAAACTCAAGTATGTCATGTTTTTGTCTTTACAGAAGTGGAATTGCATTGTATAAATGGCTTATTAGTTAGTTGCATGTTTGCCTCTACCCGTGTAGCATGTTTGGGTTAATACCCTCATTCTAGTTCAAAATTTTCTCCATTTTTCTTCTCTTGTGCTCATTTTGGACTATGTTTCACTTATATTTAACATGCATATATTTTTAAAGAGGTAGCACTTTGTCCTCTCTAAAATGGCACAATGGCATTATGTATGGTCACTTGTATTGGAGAAAAATATTGCAACAACTTCATGCATGAATATGACATTGAGTATTGCACCTCCCTCCAAGTTGTTATTATGCCACGCTAGTTGCAAATGAATTCTCTGGCCCAACAACTAAATGCTAGCATCCATAAATAGTTCTTTGCCATTGCATGTAACCTTTATTTTCTAAGAAGCCCACACGTCATTTCTCTCCCAACGACCTGAGATAAACACTTCGACTTATGGATACATTCATCTTATATTTCAGTACCTCCAACATTTGATGGCATGGCATGACTTTTTCTTTACTAGTTTTGAGGCATGATGACTTAAATGTTTTGTTTGTAGAAGAAAATTCCTTTGGATTACATGATGGTCATTTATATCAAGGTTGATAGATTTTATATAAAAAAATGGTCAATACATGACCTAGCTCAGGCATAAAAATTATATGTAAAGGTTTGGGGGCATAAATGTAGAACAAGTACCATGGCTCATTGTATGGCATAATTAAGGTGAAATATGTTAAAGTATATGGGATGTCATGCTATGAAGTTGTTGGAATGCATTAATTTATTGGATACAACACATAAATAAGGGATATCAATTGGAATACATTGGTTTGGTTGGTGAATTAATTTTTATTGCAATGAATAACACACATCCCAAGGAATTCCTCAAGATGCTTCTCTCACATACTCTGGGTGGCAAGCATTCAATATAGGCTGACAACCCACCCTTGCATTCATTCTCACCCTTTCAAGCTACTACTTCACTCGTTTTCCCATTTGAATCACCCCTAAACTCTAATTCAAACCCTAATTCAAAAAAGAATAGGTTGTGAGACTTTGTGACTGGTTGATTCATTATTGGTAATGGTTCTTGGTCCTTGGGAAAATAGTTTAAAGCTATATCAAATCAAGTATTTCACATTTTTGTCTTTATAGAAGTGGAATTTCATTGTATAAATGGCTTATTAGGTAGTTTCATGATTGGCTCTAACCATGTAGCATGTTTGGATTAACCCCCTCATTCTAGTTCAAAATTTTCTCCATTTTTTTTCTCTTATGCTCTTTTTGGACTATGTTTCATTTATATTTAACATGCATAATTTTTTAAAGAGGTAGCACTTTGTACTCTCTAAAATGGCACACTGGTATTGTGTATGGTCACTTGTATTGGAGAAAAATATTGCAACAACTTCATGCATGAATATGACATTGATTATTGCACCTCCCTCCAAGTTGTTATTATGCCACACTAGTTGCAAATGAATTCTCTGGCCCAACACCTAAATACTAGCCTCCATAACTTGTTCTTTGCCACTATATGTAACCCTTATTTTCTAAGAAGCCCACACCTCATTTCTTTCCCAATGACCTGGGATAAACACTTTGAATTATGAATACATTCATGTTATATTTCAGTACCTCCAACATTTGATGGCATGACAAGACTCTTTCTTTACTAGTTTTGAGGCATGATGACTTAAATGTTTTGTTTGTAGAAGAAAATTCCTTTGGATTACATGATGGTCATTTATATCAAGGTTGATAGATTCTATATAAAAAGATGGTCAATACATGACCTAGCTCAGGCATAACAATTATATGTAAAGGTTTGGGGGCATAAATGTAGAACAAGTATCATGACTTATTGTATGGCATACTCAAGGTGAAATATGTTAAAGTATATGGGGTGTCATGCTATGAAGTTAGTGGAATGTATTAATTTACTGTATACTGTTATAGGACAAATTGACCTAGTCAACTCAGAGGAGAAGGACAAGATGACTGAAAGAATGACCACAGTTGCAGGCCTAGAATCCACACTAATGCTCTCTATACACTAATAACCTCCTTTATAAAGCTTGTTTACAAGCATAAAGGAGTGTTAGTAAACCTGATAACTCATGTTGTTAGACCAGGGGGAACATTAGTGAACTTTAGTGATGCTCAAAGTGGTTAAGCCAACAAATCTGCCATTAAATATCTAGATATTATTTCCCTAAATTTGTGCAAGAAAAGCAGGGAAACTCCAAAAATCAAGATATTTGGAGAAATTCTATTCCAGAAACAGAGGAAAATGGGAAAAAGCTGGTAAACAAGGCAGGTTCATGGCTTTTACCCAAATGAACTATAGGTGGAGTTGGGAAGCCCTAATTCGATTGCTATTTAAGCAACGAGAGGGCCATTGCACAAGGGTCGGAGCATTTAGAAGGATAGTACATGGTGCTGTTGTGATATTGTCATATTCTTGAAGGAGCTAGCTGAAAGAAGGAGAGAGAGAGAGGAGGAAGGGATAAGGAAGGCTGATGCAACAGGGTTGTTGTAATCACTCTTCTGTTCTAAATATAGGACCGCGGTTGTGTTCCACTACTTGAAGTGTCGTTGATATTGTGCATTTATTTGTCCATTGTGATGCTTGTTGTGTTGAGTAGATAAGTTACACATTTATACATGTTTGTTATGGATTCTTTCATTAATTGTCAGAAGTATATGTTGTGATTGGTTTGCTTCATTCTTTTGTGTAGGAATTGTCTTGGAGTCGGTCAAGAGGACTTCTTCTTACTGCACGGAGATCCCCAAGCGAATCTAGAAAGAACCAAAGGTGATCCTTTCTCCATATCCTATCAATATATGTCAGATAGATGAACATGTTTGTAATAGGTACCTTTTGCAAATAACCTTACGGTCTGTTGGAAGTCCCGGGAAGAATTTCGAGGGTAGTTTTCATCCCGTGCATTTTACTCCATAGCAGAACTGGCGACTTCGCTGGGGACTAAAAATTTAGTTCTCGGTTATCCAAACTCCTCTCAAATCTCTTCTCTCTTCTATGAGCTTCCCGCTTCTTCATATCCTTCTCTGATCCACCATCTAGTTTGTTGCATCCTGCAAAGTTTCTTTCTCTTCAGAAACTTATCCCAAAAGCCCACTTTTTGAGCTCATTCCCTCACTAATGCAGGTTGCTGGTCTAAACAGATCTTTATAAAGCTCTTTAACTGTGCACAGGGAGCGTTAGTAGCCAAACTAAAGCTCTGTCTACACATAGACAGAGCATTAGTGGCCCATTTCCATGTTTTCCAAGAGATCTTGTGGACCAAAAGGGGGGGAACTTGTCCCAAGGGCTCAATAAGGATCTGGAATAGTATCATGCTAACAAATTTGGTGTCTTGATTTTTTTTTTTTTAAGAAAATGCTTTAGTTTTTCTCTCATAAAAGAAATTTTTGTTGAAACGAAAGCTAATAAATGGTACATCTCCTTCTATCAAAATAGTTGTAGGCTGCTTTGTTTTGGTTCAATAGTTGTTAAGGAATATTGAGAAAAGGAACTTTCGGTTATGCAAAGTGTTGAAATGACTTTAGATGCACTAGCGAATACATGAATATGTGAAATGATACATGTGTAGAATAAGACTTGTTTGCATAAGAAATTGATTTTTTTTTTTTTCAAAAGCATATTTCTGCACGGTTTATCGAGTCGAGAGTCTCATCATATTCATATGTCAACACCCCCTCCGAAGACAAATAAAAAGTACACTAAAATAAATAAGATACTCTTTTTTAGAGCAAACCAACATTAGATAGATTAGGACCTTGGGTTAAGAGAGTGAGTCAAGTACCCAAGGTTGCAAATCAAACTAGTGTCGTTAAAGAGTGAAAAATCCTTCTGCACTCATATTATCAGGACCACTCCACTCACACTGGAGCGAAATATGAGACATCATCAGATTGCAATCATAGGTAGCCTGCCTTATTTTACATCTCCTTTGGGCATTCTGTGTAATGGGGGTCCCTTCAGGGATTTCAGAATTGAGTTGGGGACTCAGGTATCCTGCCCACATAGCGTGCTGTCTATGACTATGTCCCCCCTGATAATGTCTATGATTTGAGGTGTCTCTAGTGGCCAATACTTCTAGGTACTTACCTAAGGTGACTGGGATGGGTTGTCTTGGTACCTCAAACGGACGGACCTACTTTGTCTTCATTTTTTGGGAGGGTGCTAATCTTCACAAGAGTACTTGGCCCCTCAATCTGAGGTTTGGGCGAAGCTCAAAAGTAACTGTAACCATACATTTGGCCCCTCAATCTGAGGTTCAGGCGAAGCTCAAAAGTAACCGTAACCGTACATTTGGCCATCCTTCTCTGTTACTAATTGAGAGACTGGGTTTCATCTCCAGTAATGGGTGTTTATTAGACAAGGTAATTTCACTTTGTTTGTTGATTGTAATTTTAGTGTATTTTTTCTTTTTAGGTACCTGAGTGCTATCGTTTTTGAGACTTAAAGAATATCACCTTAAAATTTATTTGATAAAATTTACCAGTCATTATGGCTACATCCGGCCCTCACCATCAATCTAGATGGTTGTTAGGACTTCCTCCACTCACTGTGGAGGATCTGCCGAGATCCACTGACTCGGATTTCTCATCTTCGAGGAATCAGTATCCTAAATCACACACAAGATCTGTCTGGACGACTGATGATTCTGGTTTGCCAGAGGATTTCTCACGAAAGGATTTCTTCCTCATTTTAACACTCCACTTACAGATCCGTCAGAACCTATCGTTGCTCCCGTCGTACTTTTACTTCACTCTTCACTGGGAGGAACTCTCCCATCTATTCAGTCGACACCTCACAGGTTGTGGAATTATAGAGACACTGTGAGTCCTCTACCACTTCCCAGTCTACAGTCATCACAACATCGACAATGTGGAACCTTGCAACCTCGTTTTTCCCAGGTACTACATCTCACATAACACCCTCTATCAGCGGAACCCAGCTGATGCCAGGTTCCACTCCTATGGTGTGCCAAAGCATACCTTTGACTAGTGCCACATAAAATGCTCCATATAACACTGAATGTGACACTATGGGCGTGATTCCAGTTTACCAAAACCAAGGTCGACCGCCAATGTATGGTTATAACCACCATATTCAGTTATCTAGGGTAGTTCCAAATATGCACATGGCGGCGGGGAATGTCATAGTTCCCTCGCTGTTCTCAGGCATGCATGGACAGTCGCTGATTTGACATGAATTTTCCTTCTGTCAATCAAAGCCATATGGTCAGTTCAATGTAGGTTGGAAATCCACAAGGGATTCCCACCCAAACCATGGGGGCACCCTACTCACAAGCTCAAATGAGTCAAGGGGGCACCGCTTATACTGGGGGCAACTTCACACCCCAGTATCAAAACCCTCATGGTAATCCACTTTACAACACTGTACTGCAAAGAAACTATTATACCTCACAGCCCATCTACAACATGGGGAACCAAATGATGGGAGGAGCACAGAGCTCCTCTGGTCATCTGTCTTCACAATGGTTCGAGTCGGGGGCACCCAACAATTTGCCTTTTTTGGTAACATTGGATATCACCAACTTATACAAGTTGACTAACAACCCCATCTACCATAACCTACAATGGCCGCCGATCCCACATAAAATACTGGTGGATATTCCTAAGTTCGCTGGAAAACAAGGGGAGGATTCAGGCACTCATGTCACCACCTACCATCTATGGTGTGTTTCTAACTCCATGGTGGATGAAAACATCCGGTTGCATCTTTTTCCCCGCACCCTCACTGGTAATGCTGCAAAGTGGTATATTGAGTTACCACGTGCGTCAGTGAATACCTTTGATGATTTAGCGATGGAGTTCCTAAAGCACTTTTAGTTACCTATCCGTTATGAGACAGGGATGGAACTCCTCACTTCGTTTCGTTAGAATACCTCCACCCACATCTCCAATCATATCCATGAATGGAGATGTAGGAGGAGGTTAGTCAAAGCCCCCATCCCTGATTTTCTCTTAACAGACTATTTATGTAAGTTGCTACTGCCACAAATCGGTAGAGATGTCGCTCTAGGTGGTGTGCTCACATAAGACCTATCCATACGTTGTGCCCAACACTTGGATTTAATTTATTCACAATCTAGCACTCTCTATGACATTATCCCCTATGCTCCCTGTAACCCTAATCCTCCCACCACTCAGCGCCCTGGAGCACATGCCGACAGAATCGTCAGCGCAACCTCCACGAGCATTGTAAAACAACTCAGCAGGTCCGTTGCCAAGTTGGAAGTGGACCCCTCTACCAAAATGACTACTCTTCCTGCCACTGTGATTAACTCTGTGCAGTCTACATAGAAATCCAGTAGCAAGAACAAGAAGAAATAGAACAAGACCGCTCCTTCTGAGGAGCAATCATCTAAGCAACCCAAATCGAAACAGAAGGCTGCTGTACAAACTCTGTCTTGAAGATCACAAAACCTGGCATTGTCCGCGGCTTCAAGAATGCATGAATTACCTTGCCAAGAAAGATTCTGGTAAGGCATTAAATGTCCTTAGAAATCCTTTTCCTAATCAACAGCAACAACATCTTGTTGCCAACCAAATGCCACCCACGTTAGGGGGCAGCGATGGTCTGCAACAACCTTCAGCTGGTGAAGGAAGTTCTACCATTTACACATTTGAAATGGTAGAAATAACAACCAGAGCCAAATCATATGAATCTCCTGTCACTCCGGCAGCAGAATCATCTGTAGGTCAAAACCCATTGGCACCTCACGATTTGCGAATCGAAAGGCCAGTTGAGGGCCTTGTAATTCGACCCCCCAAGGGGGCACTTCAACGCACAATGAAAAACACATCTGCATGTGCCACCCAACACTACAACATTGTAGAGGATTTGGTGCAAGCATCGTCAGCCATGTCAATGCTCGAAGTATTAAAAAAATTCCCTAGCCAAAGGAAAGCTTTGCTTTTGACTATCGGGGATATTGACCCTGTGGATTCCATGCTTGCCATTTTTGAGATGGACAAGTGTAAACCTCCCCTTTACCACTAGCTTGCATTTCAGGTGCATATCACTTTGAAAGGTAAAGGTATACATTGAAATGTCATCGACAAAGGTGCTTCAACCTACATCATTTCAGCTTCATGTTGGCTCACCTTGGGTTCCTGAACCCTCTCACCGCCGTCAAACTCCCTTAAAGCTTTCAACAGCCACACCTTTGTCGCAAAAGGATACTTAGCCAATTTTCCCATCACTTTCGCTGGGAAAACCGTAACAGTGGACATAGAAGTCGTGAACGAGAAACTCAACTATAATCTGTTGTTGGGTCGTAGTTGGACATATGCCATGATAGCCATCGTATCTACTATCTTTTGCATCATCCAATTTCCATTGGATGGAAAGGTTATTACAATAGATTAATTGTCTTTTTGCACCACTGATTATTCACCATTACCAAGTGGCTCTGTACCCCTAGTATGAGGTGGAACTGATAGTTAAATCAGTTTAGGTACCAGTCTATTGAAGGCTTCTTCCCTCATGGGTTGTTTCCCTCTTTAGCCACTGAAGGTTTCACAATCAGTCAAAATTCTTTTATATGTTCCTCATGAACAGACTGATCCATGGATCCTACTAGCTCCTTCAGACATTGACACTTACGGAGAATAAACACCGCTGTCACCAGTTGAATTAGCCTGCGAAGCCATTCAAATTGCATCCGAATCTCCAGTCACTTTGGTTTTGGCCAACGGTACCACTGCCTCTACCATAACCGCTCCTTCTTTTGATCCACTCAATCAAGTCCTATCGGTCGGTGAAGTTATTAGAGAGATCACGAGGTTAGAAGAGCAACCTTGGGAGTTCGCACCATCATGTTTCGATATTTGATTCGGACATGATACCTCTTCAAATCCTATCACTTGACGCACATGAAATTGTTTCCTCACCATATATGACGATCCAACATTTGGACTCAGAAGGAAACAGGGGTCATATTTCACAAACATTGCTCCCAGATATTTCTGTCATGACAAGCATCGTGGACAACATACAGAGTGGAGCCGATCACAATCCTAAGGAAATTATGAGCTTCACCTACCCGTTTAGGGACTTTTGCAATGTTTTTCCTTGGTCTTATCAGGAAATGCATGGCATAGACCCTTCTAATGTCAAGCATGAGATCAAGAAAGATTAAGCATTCTTTTCATGGTATTTTTCTTGCTCATTAATTTGAAAAACCTCGAGTCTTCTTCTTTGGGCTCGTTAAACTACTACAAAGATGGTTAGAGCACTGTTAGGGATATTTTATTACTCTTTAAAAAATAAAAAAATCATTGAGCTTTTGTCCTTACGCTCATTAAATCTATGCAACGATAAATAGAGCACTTTTGGAGACATTTTATCGCTCTTTAAAAAATATAAACACCTCTGAGTTTTTTGTAGTAGGACTCGTTAAACATATATACCACAATCCATCAAGCAATTTTTTGGGATATTTTATCTCTCTTTAAAAAATACAAACATCCCCGATTTTTTCATCATTTGCACTCGTTAAATATATGCAAACGATGCTTTGAGCACCTCTTTTTTGATCTAGTTTTAGCTCATAAACTGAAAAAGACTAAACAGAGCATCCTTTTTAGGCACTTTTTTCTCTCTCTTTAAACTAAAAAAATATCGAGCTGTTTCTTCCTGCTCGTTAAACATGTTAAAGATGACCCGAGCATTATTTCAGGTACTTTTTTCAAGCTCATTAAAAAATGAAAAAACCTGAGTTTTTGTTACTGAGCTCGTTAAAATGTCACGACAAAACACGAGTTTAGTCTGCCGCCTCATACTCGTAACAAAATGAGGTCGACATCTATTGGAAAAAGGTTTCTCTTTATCCGGGTCTAGTAGATTAAATGCGGAAAAGTAACCGATATGGGTATACTATTAACCTTTTGTCGCACCTGTTTAACAACTATGACAAAGGGACCACCATGGAGTCTCTCTTTATGATCTTTTCAAACTCTCTAAAGATGAAAAGATCACCGAGTTGTCTAGTCTGGACTCTTTAAAAACACGGACAAGATATATAGTCATTCTTTTTACGATACTTTTCAAACTCTTAAAAGATGAAAAAAATCGACGAGTTTGCCTATCAAGACTCATTAAACTAATTAGATAGGGCAAAAAGACGTTCTTTTTACGATACTTTTTCAGACTCTTAAAAGATGAAAAAATCAATGAGTTTGCTTGTTTGGAATCATTAAAATAATTAGATAGGGCAAAGGGTCGTTCTTTTTGCGATCCTTTTCAAACTCTCTAAACATGAAAAGATCGATGAGTTTACCCGTCTGGACTCATTAAAAATCAGACGGGGAAAGTGGAAATACAACGGTATCTTGAAGCGTGGTTTGGCAGCAAAAGTTCCCTTGAACATGGCACTCCTTCAGATAAACCATCATTTTGATAGCCTCTCAATATGAACCCTACCAACCTATGATTTTTTAGCCTATATACCTTAATGCCATTGTATCTCCGTAACTTAAACACTTTGTAGTGTTCATGCGTTTAGTGCTGTCTGGTTAAAGCCGTTGTCCTGCCTTCTATTGTTCAAGGGTCCCTACTTGTTTCCTCGATCAACTGACCCTACATCTCCTTTCATCATGCCCTCCATTGTTTATACCCAAAAGCTCAAAATATTCTTTAGAAAACAAAATCATCCTTGTCTGGTTTTGTGTCGACTGATGTAGGACACGTCATTGCCTACCTTTCGACAGGTTCCTTCCTATCGACTTCAACGCTCTATCTAGGAAGATAACCCAAAAGCACATCTAGTGCCTTGGTGCTTGTAGACATTAGTGGCAGGTTACCTTGTGCTTGATCACAGGTTTTCATCATTGGCTCCTAGTTAAGCGATTCTATGAGTGTTCAACAACAAAAAATCTTTCACACTGACTAGTTTGCACTGTGCATCTTGGAGACCATCACCATTATCGGTGGCCTTCCTCGCATCTATTAACAGTCTCCATTATTGGCTGGTAATCAGATGATTTCGTGCATGTTCGACATCAACTCATTTTATCACATGTACCGATCTATGTTTTTCGGTGAAGCAGGAATCAAGACCTTGGGTAGAGGCTTGCATCATTCAACCTTGTTTCCTCTCGCAAGCTACGATATTGTTCTTTGAAGACAACTATTTCAGGATAATCTATTATGACACTGGATCTATCCTGTGCCATATTGGCGGCTAGCATTGTTATATCTCTAAGGAGAAAGTTACTCTGACATAGCTACTGAGCACGGGAATGCCCAACTCAGGACATGATTTTAGCAGTTCATATATATGTACTTTTGTTGTATCAGGTTTTCCTTATCGCCCAAAAATTCTCTCTCTCTACAAAGATTTCGGTAGGAAATTACAGTATTTTCATAAAGTATTTCGACCATTGTCCCTGCCTTTGATCTCATACTTTAGGGGGCATCTGTTATAGGACAAATTGACCTCCTAAAAAAATTAGAGGAGAAGGGCAAGATGACTAAAGGAATGACCATAGTTGTAGGCATAGAATCCACACTAACACTCTCTATACACTAATAACCTGCTTTATAAAGCTTATTTACAAGCATAAAGGAGCGTTAGTCAACCTGCTAACTTATGTTGTTAGACCAGGGGGAGTGTTAGTGAACTTTAGTGATGCTCAAAGTGGTTAAGCCATGAATCTGCCATTAAATATCTAGATATTATTTCCCTAAATTTGTGCAAGAAAAGTAGGGAAACTCCAAAAATCAAGATATTTGGAGAAATTCTATTTTGGAAACAGAGGCAAATGGGAAAAAGCTAGTAAACGAGGTAGGTTCATGGTTTTTAACCAAATGAACTACAGGTGGAGTTGGGAAGCCCTAATTCGGTTGCTATTTAAGCAACGAGAAAGCCATTACACAAGGATCAGAGCATTTAGAAGGATAGTACATGGTTCTGTTGTGGTATTGTCATATTCTTGAAGGAGCTAGCTGAAAGAAGGAGAGAGAGAGAGGAAGAAGGGATAAGGGAGGCTGATGCAACAGGGTTGTTGTAATCACTCTTCTTTTCTGAATATAGGACTGCGGTTGTGTTCCACTACTCGAAGTGTCGGTGATATTGTGCATTTATTTGTCCATTGTGATGCTTGTTGTGTTGAGTAGATAAGTTACACATTTATACATGTTTGTTATAGATTCTTTCATTAATTGTCAAAAGTAAATGCAGTGATTGGTTTGCTTCGTTCTTTTGTGCAGGAGTCATCTTGGAGTCGGTCAGGAGGAGTTCTTCTTACTGCACGGAGATCCCAAGTGAATCTAGAAAGAACCAAAGGTGATCCTTTCTCCATATCCTGTCAATATATGTCAGATAGATGAACATGTGTGTAACAGGTACCTTTTGCAAATAACCTTACGGTCTGTCGGAAGTCCCGGGAAGACTTTCAAGGGTAGTTTTCATCTCGTGCATTTTACCCCATAGCATATACAACACATGAATAAGGGGTATCAATTGGAATACATTGGTTTGGTTCGTGAATTAATTTTTATTGCAATGAATAACACTAACAAACATCCTAAGGAATTCCTCAAGATGCTTCTCTTACATATTATGGGTGAAAAGCATTCAAGATAGGCTGCCAACCCACCCTTGCATTCATTTTCACCCTTTCAAACTACTACTCCACTCGTTTTCCCATTTGAATCACCCCTAAACTCTAATTCAAACCCTAATTCAACAAAGAATAGGTTGTGAGACTTTGTGACTGGTTGACACATTATTGGTAATGGTTCTTGGTCCTTGGGAAAATAGTTTAAAGCTATATCAACTCAAGTATTTTACGTTTTTTTTTTCTTTATAGAAGTGGAATTTCATTGTATAAATGGTTTATTAGGTAGTTTCATGATTGGCTCTACCCATGTAGCATGTTTGGTCTAACCCGCTCATTCTAGTTCAAAATTTTCTCCATTTTTTTCTCTTATGCTCATTTTGGACTATGTTTCATTTATATTTAACATGCATAATTTTTTAAAGAGGTAGTACTTTGTCCTCTCTGAAATGGCACATTGGTATTGTGTATGGTCACTTGTATTGCAGAAAAATGTTGCAACAACTTCATGCATGAATATGACATTGATTACTACACCTCCCTCCAAGTTTTTATTATGCCACACTAATTCTCGGGCCCAAAGCCTAAATACTAGCCTCCATAACTAGTTCTTTGCCACTACATGTAACCTTATTTTCTAAGAAGTCCACACATCATTTTTCTCCCAACAACTTGGGATAAAAACTTCGACTTATGAAAACCCAAAAACCTTGCTTCTCTCACTCCACTTCATCCATTTGTGTATGAAATTAAATGGGTGTTGTATCATGGGTTTATGCTATCACTAACAATGTTTCATGGCTGACTTATATTGTGCATATTCTCTACAATTCAATACCTATTTCACTCAAAATTATTATGATATGATCCAATCAAAGTCATTATGCTATCATGATAAAAGGTTTTTTTTGGAAAGTGGTGGTTTCATTGATTATTATAACCATGTCATGGCTTCCTATCAGCATAAATATTTTTGCAAAAATAATTGATTTATTGTGTTAGGTTATTATGAGCAATGTAATAGAAGTAATTTTCCCATGGTTCTTATTGCACTCAATTTGACATCATGACTATTGAGTCAAATTATAGACTTATAATTTGTCAACATAAATCATCAACCTAAGGCAGGTAAGCTTGTGAGGCGCTGCACAAAATATGTGCACGCTTAATACCTTGAGTGCTTACTAATCTAACCAATTAACCATACACAGAACTAATGCCCCTTTTCTGTATCGACATTTAGCAAAAAAAAAGATATGGAGTGGGTTGAAACATCCCTCTAGAACTCTTAGTATCGCTGATGTTGATTAGAAAAGATAAGAAATCAAACTTACAACAATTAAAGAAATAATTTATCAATGTAATTCAAATCTTAATTAAATGGAATCTACACGTTAACATGAAACTTAATCATTCAATCATTTGCTGCTGATATATCAAAAAGAGTACATTATCTGTGTAGACAAGTTATTTCTACATAACAGAATTAAAACACACACACACACACACACACACACACACACACACACACACACACACTATACTACGGGAGTTGTGAGAAAAGGCCCCCCCCCTCACTCACAACCCCTTCAAAATTAGAAGATATTGCTCAGTAAAATAGATAGAACATATAATATTATATTAGTCTGAAAATGTTACAATCGAGTACAATCTGATATATGATATCAGCGAAGCCAACCCAATAACCCCTCACAATATAAAATAGAGTCAAATTTATACAAGTGTAAAATCCCATATGTGGCTCGAAATAAGGAAAACTACTAATATGAGCCACTAGATAACAGTACTAGGACAAAGTGTAAAAATTATCTATACTAAGTCCAATCCATGATTGAAAGCATGGATTAGATGAAACTTGTTCCATAGCTGGAGTTTTCCTTCATATGACCAATGAGAAGAAATCTGCAAATCTAGGTAGTTTCGTTGGCGGATTTCAAATAGCTAATAGGACATCATCCATGTATGATGAATTCCCCACAAAATCCATGTTATCGTTTGATCTGGAAATAAGTGGAACATAGCTAACCACCAATTTTACTGCAAGAAATCTGGGCAGTTGTAGGAAATCCGCGTCTC
This sequence comes from Pinus taeda, assembly GCA_000404065.3. Classification (NCBI taxonomy): domain Eukaryota; kingdom Viridiplantae; phylum Streptophyta; class Pinopsida; order Pinales; family Pinaceae; genus Pinus; species Pinus taeda. The sequence goes on along the minus strand of APFE031656954.1, from coordinate 64,114 downwards.
CAAGAATTTCAGAGAGTCTGTAGGAAATATGATTGCATGTGCTGACTGCAGGAAATTACGGGACTATTTTGAACCAAAACAAATCTGCATAAGAACTCTAGATTAGTTGGCATGATAATTCAATAAGGAGACGACTAGCTTAAGGAATGCTTAAGATTAAGGTAAAAAACACTTTTTTAATGTTAATTTGCATACCTCAAGCGTATAGCACCCTTTTGGCCAAAACCTAGATGTTATAACCGAAATAAGCATAATAGGGGTCAAGGATAGTTGAAAATGGAAGAGGTAAAGTCTAGAAAATGTGTCAAAATTGGGCAAAACCAAGCCTCAACAATGACCATGCTCTTTTTGTAAATCTAAACCTATATTAACATGTCACTTGTTTTATGAAATTTGTTATGAGACAATTTTAATGATGGCCTCATATTGAGCCACACCTTTCTAGAACTTGCAAACTCTTATTTAAATTGATAAACAATTCCCTAGCCCCCAAATGCATTTACTTAAAATATAGTCATGAAGTATGTTGTTGCTATTCTATTTCAATGCACCTAGAAAAATATTATTCTTTTAAAATGATGTTGATAACCTTCATACTAGCACCACTCAACCATATTTATTAAAGAAAGCCACCCTTTCACTCATTCATTTCATATCATCTTCATTTATAGTTTTCCATATCACTCATTAACAAAACAAAGGACCTTTTAAGAAGTGAAGGGAGAAATTTCTTGAGGAGTGACAAGGAATGTGTGATTACACCATTTTGTTGTTTGTGCCTATAATAGATCTGATTGAGATGGTCATATTAGAAGGGTCCAAACCAAAAAAAAATTCTCATTGTTTATTGTTTCATGGAACTTGGTTTCCTTGGTATGAATATTTAAGATTTTAGGCTTCAAAATTCATTTTTTGGTCCAAAATTTCACAAAAAAATTGAAAATACAACTGGTTGTACACTAATTTTTTATTCAATAAAATCAGTTTCTTGACTATTTTATATGTGGCATATGTCTCTTTAGCTTTTTTAGAATACTATTTTAAATACTGAGCAGATTTGTGACATGTATGCTTGATTTTTTTCTGGTCGTATGTCATAATACTTAATACATGCATAGTCTTTTTAGGCTATTGGTATAGATTTGCAAAACGACTATATTTTTTTTGTTATTTTAGTGTACATTTAATGGTTTTTTTACTTTCAATGTTTTTCAAGTTCCTTTTTTTTATTACTGAACTTAGAAGTTTGTTTTAAATATACATAAATATGTAATATATAATATTAGAAGTTTGATGAGGAGTTTAAACAATAGGGTTCAATTCCCATTATCTCACATATCCCTATGCAATTTAAGGCATTGTTGGTGAAGCATCAAAACTCCACCCTCAACAATGTGTACTTCTCAACTAGAAATTTCCAATGGGATACCAAGAAAGTAAAACAAATATCATATTGTTATGCAAGAAGCTCAAAAAACAGAAGAAAAGATAGATCAACGAATTAAAATTTATCCTCTTCGAGGGGGAAAGCTCCCTTACATTACATACATGAACAATTCTTGGATGATACAAATGATAAGACCTCCTTGGTATATATAGGAGTCTAAGGGGTCACAATATAATCAGAGCCTACATAACAATAATATTGTAAGGGCACAACAATAACAATAGTGGGCTTCTATGGTCACGACAATAACAATATGGGGGATACATTCGTATTGTAGGAACCTAACATGCCCCTCTCCTTCAAAAAAGTGTTGTCATCAATGATTGAGTAATTTTGAATGCTTCTGTATAAAATTATCATCCTCCCATGTGGAATCTTCAACGGGTAAATTCTTCCACTTAATAAGATACTCTGAAATTAATCAATTCTGGAGCTTTCAGGTTCTTGTTTCTATGACTACTTCGGGCTCAAATATGATTTTTCCTTCTTTGTCAAGTTTTGAAAATATTGTTTGAAATGGGAGCTTGTCATCGATAACATTCTTTAAGCATGAAACATGGAAAACTGGGTGTACTCGAGAAGATGCAGACAAATCAAATTTACATACCATAATACCTATATATTACAACACCTTATAAGGACCATGTACTTGGGTGATAATTTATTATCCTTATTAGCTTGTTTGAGGGATATTTGTTTGTATGGTTGTAGCTGTAAAAATACCTAGTTTCCTACATAAAACATTCTTTCACTGTGATGATGGTATGCACGTTGTTTCATTTGATTTCATGCTAGAGTGAGGTTATCCTTTAAGAGTTGGAGAATTTGTTGTTGATGCTCTATGTGATCTTCCACTACTTGAACCTTAGAATTATCTCTTAAAGATGATGTGATGGAGGATGGATGATATCCATAAAGTTCCATAAATGGGGTTATTTTTGCAGAGTATGGAAGGGGTTGACTTGAAGGGTCCTGACCTAGGTTCAATGTTAGTTACCCAAACAAATCCCTACACTACTAGCCCTTTCGGCATCAGCCTACAAAGTGCGGACTGAAGTCTCACCCGAAGTAGTATGGGGGGATGTTGGAACTAAGTTTCCACACCCTTGAGATGGTTGTGATGTTGGTTTATTCTGGCTATACCTGCCTTCATGTAGGACACTTAGCCCATTATTCCACCCTTCAGTAACTTCGCAAAAGGGTACAATTGGCTTTCACATAGCCCTAACTTGGGGCTGAGCTACTTTCGCGCTGCTAGGAAAGCAAACTGAAATATCTCCCAAACTAGGCTATGTTTCTTACTTATCTTATTAACTGATCTTAATTAGCTTCGTGTAAACATATGTTCTTACTTGTGTTTACTTAACCAACACATTTACATACATTCACGTATCATATAAGAATTATAAGTGAAATTCATACCCAACATAATAGGATGCATAAACAGGAAATAAAGATGCAGAAATTGTAGAATACTTCTCTTTATTGATAATTCCAGATGATTACAGACTCAACTTAGCCTATGCACTCAGCTGCAGGGGTCCGCACATTCATTTGCGCACTTCTACTCTAGGCCTCTGCGCCCTTAGCTGTAGAGCCTCTACCTACACTGCGACCCAAAACTTAGACTTCTTCTTGCTCTAAGCTATGAATTTCTTACATGTTCGATCACTCTAACTACTTAGAGCTTAGCTTTTTTTTATACAATCCCATGGTTTGCGGATCATGGGTAGATCTTTTACAGTTGACATTACATTTCCAAAATAAGGGCAGATAGCCCTAGGACTCTTTAACACCTACATGCTTTGTGGCCACAAAATGCGGAGTCTTTACACGTGGACTACAAAATTTGACCAAAATATGGGCTTTTAGCCCCAAAAATACCCTTGGGGGATCCCACGCCCAATAGAAGGAAGTATTATACAATAATTCAGCTAGAGGTAACCACTTGACCCATTGTGCTTGTTTATTAGATACAAGGCAACATAGATATCCTTCGCAAAATTTGTTCACTGTCTCAGTTTACCTATCATATTGATGATGGTAAGATGAGCTATGAGCTAATTGAGCACCAAGATAAGAAAATATTCCGTCCAAAAATTTCTAGTGAAAATGGGATCTTTTTCACTTACAATAATCTTTAGGTTTCCATGTAGCTTTTGATTGTTTCCATAAATGTAGTAGCAACTGTATTGGATTAAAAAGGATGAGATAATGTATAAAAGTGTTCATACTTAGTAAGTCTATCAACTACCACCATGATGACACTCTTTCGTTTAGATTTGGGTAAAACTGCAATAAAATCCATTGAGACCTCCTCCCAATGATGACTTGGAATGGCTAAAGGTTGTAACAAATTGTATCAACTTTATTTTGTTGGAAAACCAAACATTTTGTCACAAAATTTTGAATATTAGATTTGAGGCCATCCCAAAAAAATTCCTTCTTCACCCTGTGGTAAGTTTTTAACAATCCTAAGTGGCATCTTAAGGGGGACGTGTGCAATTCCAAAAGAATATTTTGTTTGAGTTGGGAATTCTTACAAAGAGATAAGCGATATTTGTAGCATAATGAATCACTTTTCCAGATAAATGTATCAAATGTACTGGGATATTGTTGCAACTTTTGAATGAGTGTCCACACCTCTTTGTCATTCTTTCATTCATCCCTTTCTTTGGTTATCCAATCAGGGTAGATAATATAAATGGCACAAATAAATTCTTTCACATCCTCATCCTTTCTTGAGAGTGCATCTGCAACAACATTTTGCTTCCCTTTTTTGTAGGATGATTTCAAAATCATAACCCAACATATTTGTGACACATTTTTGCTGCTTTTCTAAAGGCAATATGTGTGCAAAAAATCATTTAAGACTATCATGATTTGTTTTTACTTGAAGTGTCTTCCCATTAGGTAAGGTCGTCATTGCTTTAATGGATGTAGTATTGCCAACATTTCCTTCTCATAAATATTTTTGTGTAAATACTTTCCTTTTATTGTATGACTCTCAAAAGAAATGGGTCTTCCTTCTTGCATTAAAACAACATCAATTTCATTTCTTAAGGCATCACATTCCACAATAAAAGTTTTTGTGAAGTTTGGCATAACTAAGACCATTGCTTGGAAAATTACCTCTTTAAGATGTTAAAAGGCCTTAGTTTCTTCTAGAGTCCAAGAAAATGCATCTTTATTTAGCAAATTTATTATAGGTGCTCCTATTCTCCCATAATCCTTAACAATTTTTTGATAATACCCTGTCAACCTGAGAGATCCTCGAAGATGCGTTATGGTTGTGGGGATTTTCCATTCCTTAATGGATTTAATTTTATTAGGATGTACTTTAACACCCTTATGAGGTACAATATGACCCAAATATTCCACCTCCTGTACTCCAAAGAAAATTTTGGAGGTTTTTTCATATAATTGTTTCTCCTCCAATAGTTTGTTGGTATTATGGCTAATGTGTTGTCCTTGATGGTAACCTACTTGATAAATATGTCGACATGATGGTTATGCAGATGCTACAAATGGTATGTAAAGGGAACTGGTAGTTCAGAGATAGATGAACGATAAAGGTGATGTTTGAGAAATTATATGTGAGTCCTATGAAGCAAGGTCATATACATATGCAAGTACTGTGAAGAAAAGTCACGTAAAAGATCTGCATCATTGTAATATGGATACTAGGGGTATTTACCATCGTATTGGACCATAGAAATGGGTGCGAAAACTATCATTTGATCCCATCAAAGAATACCAACAACATTACAAAGGGATTTCCCTGAGGTATTGGCTAAGGTTAAAGTTGTATAAGGAGATGGAGGTCAAGGTGTTATTTGTGCAAGCGATGGATTGTTTGTGAATGATTTAATCTGAAACAGGTGTGCACCAAGGAGCATGGAGGAGGCTCATATTTCATAGATTTGAAAGTGTAGTGAAAAACTAATGAATACATATTTCTTGATATGTTTATAGCTAAACAATGATAGATCTATGATCATGATGTGAATCTACATATAATGATGTGTGATTGTAACAATATGTATGTTGAGATTTGGGTTTGACAGATGTTGTGTTATGCAACGAAAGTATGAATCAATGATTTCAGATATTTACATTAGTTTTCTTCTGAATGGTTGCGTACATACGCGGATATGTCTCTACAAGATCACATATAAAATTTTTAAATTTATATTGTATGTTGAGATCTGTATGTGGGTGTTATGCATGATAGTCATGTACATATATTGAAATGTTTCATGGAGGTCACATATATATTCTAGGGTTTTGCAGTATGGTTTAATGATGACATTTGATGAGATCTGTTCTGTTTGCTGCTATTTGTTGATGATGTCTCTATCTTAATGATCCGTTTCTAACAATGTTGATTGGGTTGAATGAGGCTTGGTACATTGATTAGTGATGATGATGCATTATGATTGGGTTTTTAGTATGTTAGTATTGTCGTATATGTTGTGATTTAGTATTGAGTGACTAACCTAGTGATTCCATTTGACAAAGAATTCAATAGTCAGTGATTTGAGATATGCATGTAAGTATGATTCAAAGGAAGCGTGTATATATGCTGGTTTTATTCATAAAAATTGTGTATACATTTTGAAGTATGTTTGATCAGGGTTTGCAGTGACAACACTTTCTTTCTATGATGATGAATAATGTATGGTTTGGTATAATGGTTGTGTAGTAGTATGATCAAATGGTTTATATCTATTATGGATTTGTTTGATCTTGTTGCAATGGTTTATCGAGAATCAGTGATTGGTTTGATGGTAATACAATGATTCAGTTGGTTTATTGTTTGGTTTCAGAATTGTTAGTTGGTATTGGGCTTAATGTTGGAAGTGGGTCCTGTTAGCACTCTAGGAAGCTTTCCTAGGTTGTAGCTCAGAGATGATTGGTAACATATAAATCTTCAACATCGTTCTCTGAACTATTGGAATGGATTGGGGTTTGGATCAAGTCAAATGACTGTTTCAACTGTGTTTTCACTCAAGACATGCATGAACACCCTCAGCTTGACAAGGCTTTCGACCACTGATGCTCAATGGTTTATAGATTAAATGAATAGATTGAGAATATTGAATGTACCAGCAGATACATACATAAACACATAGTAAATGAAGCTTGCAAATCGAATTTATCAATGCAGAGATAAGATGACAGTTATCTAGCATTAGACATAGAATAAAACATGAATAACATATTCAAGTGCAAGCTTAGAATCAAAGAGCAGATGGCAATTTAATATGTAATAGTAAAAGAAGTTTGTATTACTGGAATGAAGATGAGACACTAGGAGGAAGAGAGTATCCACAGTCTCCCAAAAGTTAAACCCTTATTACTTCCAACTTTCAGCCATTTATAAGCTTTTTACAATACTCTCGAACTCTCTGAGGCTCGATATGTCTTAATCTATCCCCTTTGTCTTCTAACCACTTGATGCCATAACTAGACAAACATGAGCTCAGATAGATCTATTTCTAACAAACATGGTAATAAAATTTTGGTAATTTCACCACCCCGTCAGGTGTTTCGCTCGTGCCAGTGATGTTTCATGATCATTTCTGTTGGTTTGGCTTCGTCATGTTGTTGTTTTTTCCCCTTCCAGCCATGCATTCTATTATTTCAGTTCAACTGTCTAACTATCAAAAGCACTGACAAAGCCAACAAATTTCAACCCTAGATGACTGATGGGAAGTAGGGTACAGGGGCACGTGGGTTGTTGCATGGTGTGGATCGATGGTCGGGATGTTGGTCAGGCGAAGTGTTATAGACATATTTGGGCACTGCAACCCAAATCATATATGTCCATAAACCAATGGCTTATGAGTCCCTAAAAGTGTTGTTTCATACCCTAAAGGAGCGAGGTCAGTTGATTACATCGTCTCCCAGAAGTTCTCCATGGAAAACTGCTCAGAACTGGTCAAAACTAGACCATATAGACTGCTCAGTGCAAAGGGTGCGATGCATCTCACCTACCACATGAAAAAAGTGCGATGCATAATAAAAAGGCCTTCTGTAGTGTGAGATGGGTGAGAGTAGACAAATGGCAGAGACAGTTTGCAAGGTGGATGATCATGGAATCTTCCAGAAACTTCTCATGTGACACTTGCCTCTCTGAATTCCCCCAAGGATGAGTAAGAGATCATGAATATCCAACTGGAACAAAGAACTATAAGAGAGAAGACAATAATCAAAATCCCAGAAGCTGACTCACCCCCCTTCAATCATCTATATATGGATCCCTCATCCCAGAGATCCAGAGGCTGGAATTTTGCATCTTGTAAGGAAGTATTGTTGGTTTCCTCGTGGAACATCATAGTGTTGGGCGATCTAAGCTTTTCATGAGGTGAAGAAGGGCTTTCATGCTGGGAGGATGACACTAGGTCAGATTAATGGGTTATAATCCTCTCTTCTAAATCTTTATACCAATAAAGCTATTCAAGTTTTCCTCCACATTCTTGTATGTTTGATGATATATGCATTTGTGTGGTATATATCTGGTCCTATATTGTTTATGATTATAGATCTCTGTACTTTGAAGGTATTACGCTACTTTGACTTTACAAGTACTCTTTGAAGCAGAGTAAACAAGGAAGGAGTGGAAAAGATCCGTAAGAGGGGAGAAGGAACAAGCAAGGAACCAAGCGAAAGATTGAGGTTGGTATTCTTTGCTCCTCTCCTATCTACTTCTCATAAAGGAAAACAAAAGTAAATTTAGTTTGTTTGTTTCTAAGATAGCTACCCATCTTAGTGGGACTAGCAGTTCTGCATGGACACTAGATTTCCTGATAACAAAATGGTGACTCCACTGGGGAGCAAATATCTTGTTTTCTTATCTATATTTGTTTGCTTTATAAACTTATAAATGGAGCCTGAAGTTAAGCTAGCTAGCCTTCGAACTGCATTTTCTATGCAAGTGCAAAGTAGATCAATGCTGCTTCAGTCTATCTTCGGGTTTTGTTTATAAATTAAACAATTAATTTGAAAACATCCTAATTTCCCTGGTGGTGGCTCAAGTAGCCTCATTAGATCAGCCCCTGTGATTTGCATTTACTAACTATCATTAGCTCGGCCTAAATCCCTGAACTAAGCTACAAACTGTGACCAAGAACCAAGTTGAAGTCTCATACCTAGACCATCGCACCTTCTCCTCTTGGGAATCTGGATGCATCACACCTCCCATGTGCAGTAGGTGAGATGCATCACTCTTTCCCTGTGTTACAGGTGCGATGATCAGATAAGACTTTTTCTGCTTCTAGATTTTAGTTTTATGTTCACTCTCTTCAGCTTTATTTAGGAGTTTTGCTATTTGTGATCAGTATAACACTGTGGAAACTCCCTTCCTTTGCATGATTCAGCCTCCATATTACAAAGAACTATAATTTTTTTTATGTATTGTTCACCATTTACAGTTCTCCTTTACAAAGAAGTAGTGTAATAAAACTGTCGTCATTTGATTTGGAAGTGTCGCAAGTGTCGTTTCAGTCAAAGAAAAGAATCCTACTATTATTGATGGTCGATTACACTGTTACTCTTGTATTTGATTTGGATTAATAATTTTTCAAGTGTCAAAAGCAGTTTTCAATTCAAAATTACAAAGTGTCATCATTATCTTCCTTTTGTCTTTTGAAGAGAAAATCGTTAGTACTGTCGCTTGAAACGATTCATATTTGTACTTAGCATTCTTTTTGTCATTCACACATTAAGAAAGTGAAAACAAATACATGCATGTGCATTTTCATTTATACTGCTTGTTTATTTTGATTTAGGACAGTCCATCTAGTGTCTGCTTTCTGCTCTATGTTGAAAGAATCCCGCTTCTCTTTCCTTAGTAGCTAGGATTTTCATTGCAAAAAGAAGATTAAATGATTGTTTATCATCTTAGGTTGCATTTTAGGAACTGTATATCTACATCACGTGGTGAACCTGAACGGCAAACTTCTTAAGAAAGATAAACTGTAAAATAAATTCAGTGAACATAAAAATGCTTTGGAACCTAATGCACAACATTTAGAAGTCTAGGCTAGAGATGTATTCCGTTGTCGTAAAGCTTGGTAACTATCACTTTCATTGTAGGTTGGGTGATTCCTCCTCTTTGAGACGACAAGTGCTAGTATGGACTTGTGCTCCCACGTACCCTCGAGTATATATTGGGAGACCACAATGGGCTATATCCTTTATCCTTAGGAAGCCATGTCTGCCGCCCTATCGATCGCAATGAACTGAACACAACATTCGGGAAGATTGATTGTCGTACTGTAAAAAGTATTTTGCAGTTTTGCGATTGGTTTGGTAATCCCTCTGTCTAGATTTCCAATGTAGTCTCTTTCATTCCTTTTTAGACTCCTTAAAGGAAAATGTCCATCTGAGCACTTGTCACTTCAGGCTCATTAAAAATAGAAGGTGACTAGAGTCATATTTAGCTTTTTCTCGACTCCTAAAAAATTGAAAAAACAAGTTGTGTAAAAGCATCATAAAATTTATTTTAATCAGAATAACGTCACTATTCCCTCGTTGGTATTAGGTTGAGAAAATGGAGTCCACCAATCAAGGATTTCCCCTTGGGGGAAAGCCTAGTCCTTTCTCCTCTTGGGGAGATGTTGGTGCACCTCATATGGCCACATTGTCCCTCCCGTGACTGACAATTGGCTTGCCAATATGGCTTTTCTCAACCTCTGTCGTTCAAACCACCACAATTTTTTAGCAATCAAGTTAGCAAATAGATGATACTAGAGTTACCCCCAAACCTTCTACTTCATTTGTTTCTCCCTTCCCTCCTTCTTCTTCGCTTGGTGAGGTTGGTAAAGCTAAAAATCAAGTAACCGAGAAGAAGAAGAAAGGGAAGGAGAAGAAGAAGAAGGAGCCAAAGGAAAAAAGGGGCAACCATGCATCATCTAGCGAAAATCCACACACTACACCATCCAAACCTAAATCTCCATGTGTCATTTGCAAACGAGTCCACTATCATCGAGATTGTCCTTGCATCATTCAGATCTTAAGGAACAAGTCTCCTCGTTTGCAGAATCTGGTGTCGTCAACCTCTAATGATCATATTGAGAGTACACCGTCAACTAGTGAAAACGAAATTTCTGGGCAGAAAGGAAAATATAAATTTCCTTGTAGATTGTGTGAAGGAAATCATGCCATCCACCATCGTCCCTTCCTGGACGAAGCTAAAAGAGTCTTGGATAACCGTTCTTCTTCACCACTATGGCTTCCTCCTGGATACAAAAACTCTTGCCGAGTACATCGCTAGTTGAAATCCAACTAACACACCTTTGTTGTCGGTCGAAGCATCTATCATTGAAGATAAACCTTCTGAGTCAACTCCAGACCAAAGTCATCAGGTCGAGATGGCAGTCGACCCGGTCTTATCCTCGGAAGGTCCATCTTGAGATGATATAGTCATTGAAGAGAATGAGAACGACACCATTCAGATTCTTTTCGTAAGCACATACTCTGATGAACATGGGGGAAATTTACCCGTTCCTTTATCGTAGGAAGGAAGTTCGTCAGGGTCATATCCCACCATTTATTCTGTCCCACCTCCGTACAACCTAGTCATTTCCTTCGATTGGAATCTACTAGGCAAACCCTGTTTACCATCTAATGTGCCATTCCGAATCATTGTACAAGCTTACAGAATGGTCATGGTAGGTATTATCATAGATGAAGGGGCTTTTGTGAGTATCCTTTCCTCAACTACTTGGAAAGCGATCGGTTCACCATCGCTTCTACCTGAGATGCGAAATCTGACAGGCTTCGACAAAGGAACCAGTCGACCGTTAGGGATCCTTCCAAGTTTTCCTATAACTTTGAGAGGGAAAACCATTTATCTAAATGTAATGGTAGTCCAAGGACCTTTAGATTATAATATACTCCTTGGGCGTGACTATATTTATAGCATGGGAGCCATTGTCTCCTCACTTTTTCGAGTAATGTGTTTTCCGCATGAAGGCCGAGTGGTCCAGCTCGTAGACAACCTTTCATTCCCCGGCTCACACATAGCTAATAGTTAAATGCCATCCCTAACTGGTCTTTTCATGCAAGGAATGTCTCATCAATCTCCAGTTTGTCCACCTGAAGAGTTCGAGTAATTTAGTGGCCATGACTGAAACCCAGGGGGCATTCATCCTGGTCTGCTTCGGCAGGGAAACTTTGGGTATAGGGTAGGTTTCCGCGAAGGATATATGACTAGTTTGACACCCGCCCATTTAGGAAAATGGGATTAGACCGGAATAAGATTCCTTCGTCAAGGTTAGGTGGTTGGAGCTAGAATCACCTTTGTCAAAATGGACTAAGCCGGGGAAGTGTTTCTATCTGCTATGCAGATGGAGACTATCTTGCAAATGTGAGAACTTCTATATGGTAGCCAAGAAACTCTATTTCACTATACCTGGGGGCATGAAAACCATTTTGCATGCAAGTGAAGAGTGACCATTTATTTTCTTAGTTTGTAGATTCTGAACCCTTTAAACTCATAGGATTGGTCATTCCTAGCTTACATAAAGAAAGGATACAGAGCAAGGTTTCGAATGGTGCAAGCTCCTTAAAAATTGAACCTATCGATAAGACATTCTTATTATACAACTGCCATGAGAAGTTTACGCAAAGTTCAAGCTCGTTGAAAATTAAACCTAAGCAATGAGCATATGTTCCGCCAGAGTTTAAGCTAATTAAAAAATGAACCAACATCTGGTAAATAACCATTGCGAATGCATTATCATCAGCTTTTGAGCCTTGGTCATGTTCTTACCATCACCCCCACTCTATTTTAGCCGATCATACGCCTCCATTTGATTGTCTACCCTTTTGAGGAACAACTTCGATGAGTGATTTTGTTAGCCATCCTTGTGACACTACCATAATTGGAAAATTCCAAACCTTACCTGGAATCAGTTGCTACCTGAAAATATCACTCGTTCCTAAAAAACGAGTCTCCTTTAAGCTCTTTTCATCTGACTCGTAAAATATGAAAAGATTGCTAAGAATTTGGCCTCTCCAGCTCGTTAAAGCTATCGGAAGTGCTATACCTCCTCTATATTTTAATATTTTTGGACCTAAGGGATTATTACACAAAAAGATCGAGCGCTTGTCTTGTTTGGCTTGTTAAAACTATCGAAAATTCATCCCTTTCATATTATTTTATAATTTTTCGGACTTAAGGGATTATATGATGAAAAATGATTACTGTAGTTTCCTTTCCATCCCTTTTCAGACTCTCTAAAATTGGAAAAGGACTGAGTTGTCTTTGTCATTAAACTCATTAAAACCAATAGCGACAAACTTGTCCATAGAGAAAAGAACGAGTTTCACTATCGCTAGGCTCGTTAAAACATAGCGACGGGTTTTCCTAAAGGGAAAATTATAGAACAAGCATATGTTATCCTCCTCAAGCTTGATAAAAATAAAGAGGTACTGGTCAGCAGTGACCAGGGAAAATTGGGAAGATACTTGACGAAAATTTATTGGTAGCAAGTCACTCTTGAACATGACACTTTCACTCCATCACTATGATTGAGTTGGGTTGGGTTATTCCGTTCACCAATCATATTACCATTGGTCCATCTTACCATCCATCTTTGGGGTTAACACTACCAATCCATTTTAGTGTCACCGATATGTTCAAGAGAAGTCAATCAGAGAATTCACCAACCCAGCTTGTGTCTCACCCGCTACAATACCTTCACGCTTCATTCTTTCATGACTGCCACCCTGAACCCTATATCATCAGATTGTTTTCACCTCCACAAAATCATTTGCTCTGTTCCATGTCGTAGATGTTGGATTGATTAAGGCCCTCCTACGACGGGTCTCTTCTTGTTGACGACAGCTCATTATCCAAGAAGTTGACCTAGGAACAACCCTTTCAATACTTTGAAACTTGCATACCTCAATCGCAAGTTTCTCACTTCCGGCGACAGGTTTACATCAATGGCCTTCAATCGAAATATTTTGCGTGTGTTTCGACGCCAAGTCCCATTTTCACACCACGTGAATTGTAATGTAGTGCCTTGAGGGTCATCATCATTATGGTGATTCCTCTCGCACCTGTTAAAAGCTTACATCATTGGCTGGTAATCAGGCGATGTCTTTCCATGTTTGACTCCAGAACATCTTTTCACATGGATTGACTTGTACTTTGGGTGAAGATTGAACGAGTTTGAAGACCCTAGATCTAGTTTCATCCATCTGGGCTGCGATATATTTAGGAAAATAAAGACATCAAATGTACATCATTGCTGCACAGATGATCATCTGAATCAAAGGATGATGGCTCTATCAGAATCATCAGTCTGCTACAAATATGGTTGTCTATCCTATGTACATGAAAATGAATTTATAAAGTTGAGCATGGGAATGCCCTCCTCAGCTAGATCATGAAAATATTATGAAGATAATGTATTTTATTGTATCTTATTATAGGTCGCCTTCCAGTTTGAAAAACCTTGGATCCTCATGCTAAAGCATTTCACCCAACATCAAAAGATTTACGACCTCATACTTTAGGGGGCAACTGTTATAGACATATTTGGGGACTACAACCCCAATCATATGTGTTCATAAACCAAGGGCTTCTGAGTCCCTAAAAGTGTTTTTTCATACCCTAAAGGAACAAGGTCAGCTGATTACATCATCTCCCAGAGGTTCTCCATGGAAAACTGTTCAAAACTGGTCAAAACTGGACCATACACACTGCTCAGTGCAATGGGTGTGATGCATCTCACCTGCCACATGCAAAAAGTGTGATGCATACTGAAAATATCTTCTGTAGGGTGCGATGGGCGAGAGTAGACAAATGGTAGAGACAGTTTGCAAGGTGGATGATCATGGAATCTTCCAGAAACTTCTCCTGTGACACTTGCCTCTTTGAATTTGCACAGGGATGAGTAAGAGATCATGAATCTCCAAGTGGAAGAACTATAAGAGAGAATACACTAATGAAAATCCCAGAAGTTGACTCACCCCCCTGCAATCATATATATATGGATCCCTCATCCCAGAGATCCAGAGGCTGGAATTTTGCATCTTGTAAGGAAGTGTTGTTGGTTTCCTGGTGGAAGATCATAGTGTTGGGTAATCTAAGCTTTTCATGAGGTGAAGAAGGGCTTTCATGCTGGGAGGATGACGTTGGGTCAGATCAATGGGTTGTAATCCTCTCTTCTAAATCTTTATACCAATAAAGCTATTCAAGTTTTCCTCCACATTCTTGTACGTTTGATGATATATGCATTTGTGTGGTATATATCTGGTCCTATATTGTTTATGGTTGTAGATCTCTGTACTTTGAAGGTATTATGCTACTTTGACTTTACAAGTACTCTTTGAAGCAGAGTAATCAAGGAAGGAGCGAAAAAGATCCGTAAGAGGGGAGAAGGAACCAAGCAAAAGATTGAGGTTGATATTCTTCATTCCTCTCCTATCTACTTCTCATAAAGGAAAATGAAAGTAACTTTAGTTTGTTTGTTTCTAAGATAGCTACCCATCTTAGTGGGACTAGCAGCTCTACATGGACACTAGATTTCCTAATAACATGGTGGAGGATGAACTATGGTGATCGTGAAAGGGGGCCATTATATCAGGAGGAATGGGCAAATGAGATCAATCGCCGGAGGCTTGAAGTCGTGGCGGGAGTAGAATAAGTCTGAGCCGTCAGATATTAGATGGGTAGATTTAACGGCTATCAGGTGAAGGAGGTGCTCGAAGGATAACGCCCAGGAGTGGTTTATTCAAGTGGAAATGGTTTATATCAGGCAGTCATTGGGTGGCAAGCGGTAAAGGTCAGAGCCCACCTGATTCCATTCATCTCCTGCCACGTAGCAGCAGAGGAGAGAGAGGAAACTGCTTTATTGGGCAGGTATCCTTCTCTCTTGTTTGCCTGAGCGATATGTACGATAGCTGTTAGATCTGGTGGAAATGATCTAACGGTGGTGATTGGTCAAAACAGGTGAGCGTATAATGTTGGTCAGATGAAGTGTTGACCGTCATATCAGTGGGAAGATCGACAGCAGGGGACACGAAGGTATGGGATGACCTCGAGAAATGTACAAAGGGGTGCATATGGATGGAAAGGTAAGGTTTTTGGGGCCTTTTTCGCATTAGTGCATGTTTTCATGTGCTCTAAAAATAGACCATTTCCCTCCTTTAGTCTTCAAAATAGCAGCATTGCACCTCAGGGCTAACACTGGGTCCTTCTGGGGATGAAAGCCTCCCTGTGAGGTTTCAAGAACTGCAGACTATTACCTATCTAGTAACAACCAAAACAAACTTATCTCCTATTGTTCCATTGGGCATGGAGTTTATTTGCATAGAAAACAAAAACTGAAAAAATCTATTACAATATTAAGGCCTTAAAGCCTCATATGAAGTAAAGTTTCAAAAACTGCCCATTGATTGGGCCATCAAAAACACCTTCCCCCTCCAAATTGTGCAGAATGAAAGTATTGTTCATCTAAACTTGAGTAATGACAAATGGTCCCATCCATAAGGCATCAAATTTACCATGGTTACCCTTCTCTTCCTTCAATGCATCCCATTTGAGAACCCAGTCACCAACCTGAAAACTGTCCATTTTTTCCTTTCTATCAAAGGTTTCTTTGATTTTCTTCTGATGAATTCTTGACTTCTCAACGAGTTGTTCTCTGATCTACTGTAATTTAACCAAGTTATTGATTCTCCTCGCCATGTCATTCTCTTCATCCTGTTCTTCTTGCAAGAATTTGGCCACAGGGAGAATCAACTGGATAGGAAAAACAACATCAGCACCATAAACTAGCTTGAATGGAGAATTTCCTATGGAATTCTTGTTGGTAACTCTGTCAGCCCATAGTGTAAACTTCAACTTGGAATCCCAACTCTTTTTGTTGTCCTCCAACAGTTTTTTATTATCCTTACAAGACTCTTGTTAGATGATTCTACCAGGCCATTGCCTTGAGGATAATATGAGGCAGTATGCACCAATTGAATGCCCATGGATTCACACATGTCCACCAATTCTTCTGCCCTTAAAGCTGCTGCATTATCAGAGACTAGTTTGGTTGGGCAACCAAATCTAGTGAAAATATTCTCATTCAAGAACTTTATGATAACCTGATGATTAGCATTTTTAGTGGGTATAGCCTCAATCCATTTGGTGAAATAATCAATGGCTACCAAGATCCATTTTTGCTAGCCACTAGAGTGTGGATTGATCTCACCTATGAAGTCCAAGCCCCACTGTTGGAACAAACCATTGGCGTGTACTAGCTTCAAGGGAAGACATTTTAGTTGTTGTCTTCCTGCAAACCTTTGACACTTGTCACAAGACTTCACAAAAGAAAACACATCAGAGAACAAAGTAGGCCAATAATACCCAACTCTCAAGATCTTGTGGGCTATGCTTTTCCAATAATGATGTCTTCCACAGATATTAGAATGGAACTGGTAAATGACTTCCATAGATTGTCCTTTGTCTAGGCATCTCAAGATGATCCCTAATGGGTCTCTCCAATAAAGCAAGTTTTTATTAATGTAGAATTTGGTTGATCTAAGCTTAATGGCCCGGGCTTGACTTGAGCTATGCCCTGGAGGGACTTCTGGCTTCTGCAAAAAATGAACTACGCTGGAATACCATTCATAGGTGGCTAGATTTTCAGCCAAAGATTGATTTTGCTCTTACTCTTCTGTTGCTTCCTCTGTCTGCTCACCACCTAAATTTGAACTCATGCAATTGATGTCTAACAAACTGCAATTTTCCTCAGCCAGAAGCTTAGCCAAGCCCTGGCCTTTGACAAGATTGGTGGGCTTCACCTCTATGTTGAACACTATGAATTTCACAATCCATTTAGCTCTCTTTCCATCAATATATGCTGAGTTAGGACATCTTTTACTGAGGCTGAAGGTACATATACAACCACTTTGGAATGCATAATATAAATTCTGAATGCCTTTAAAGATTTTATGAGAGCATAAGCTTGTTTTTCAATAAGGTCATACCTTAGTTCAACATCCCTCAGAGTTTTGCTGAAAAAGGCCACAGGGTGCTCTACACCTTCATCATTTTTTTGCAATAGAATTGTTGTAAGTGTATCATAAGAGGCAAAAGAGAAGATATAAAACTCCCTGGTATAATCTGGGCTAATTAGAGTGGGAGCTTCCATGATAGCTTATTTAATGGCTTCAAAGAGCTTCTTGCACCATCTGTCCATTTTATTTCTAATCCTTTCTTCAGCATGGAAGTGATGTGCTTCACTAGCTCTGCAAAGTTTCGAATAAACTTCTTGACAAAGTTAATCTTACCCAGGAAAGATTGAATGTCCCTTTTTGACCTTGGGATGGACAATGTCTAAATTGCTTGAACTATTGTTGGATCGATCTTCACACCTCCAACAAAAACAATATGTCCTAGAAGTTTGCCTTCTTCTAGAGAAAATTGTGACTTCTTTGGGTTCACAAAAATTCCAAACCATCTACACTTTAAAAAAACCTTCTTCAAATGCTACAAATGGTCCTTGTGACTGTTGGAAAAGACTGTTATGTCATCAAGGTAAATAAGGACAAACTTGTCCTTCTCTCCCTAAAGGCTATATCCATGGCACTCTGAAAAGTAGCCCTAACATTCATCAGTCCAAAAGGCATCTTAGAGTACATGAAATTGCCCCAAGGAGTAGTGAAGGTGGTCTTTTCCTGATCTTCTGGATGTACTACAATCTGATTATAACCTAAAAATATATCTAAGAAAGACATGACTCTAGCCCCTGAAACTTTTTGCAGCAAGTGTTCCATCTTAGGCAGGGGGTAGTTGTCTTTTTTAGAGCATTTGTTTAGACTCCTGAAGTCAACACAAAGCCTGATTTCTCCATTCTTCTTTCTTACTACCTCAAGGTTAGCTATCCACTTTGAATACCTTAGGGGAACTATGATCTTGGCATCCATCAACTTCTTGATTTCCTTTTCAATCAAAGGCAATAAGAGAGGGCTGATAGGTCTTAATTTCTGCTTAAAAGGGATGATGCTCTTCTCTGGTGGAATCTTATGTTGGATGATGTTGGTTTCATAGGTCTTAAGATCACTGTACTCCCAAGAAAAAATATCAGCAAATTGTTTCATTAGGGTACAATACTTGGAACTTTGGGCAGAAGACAAGTGAGTGGAAATGTACTTTGGATGGGCTGGACTCACTACATTATGTTTATGAACTACATACTCATTTTCCTTTTTGGCAGGCTTATAAGGTACATCATTATGATCAAACAACTTCTCTAGGGGAACCAATCTTTTGAGTATATGGGTACTAGACAGCTGAAAAATGCTATCCTAACCAATCTCGTCCTTTAGCTTGGACTGGTTACATTCTTCAATGGTTTCGTTTTCTTGGTCAATGTGCATTTTAGAAAATTCATTAATGACTTGTAAAAACCTATTAATTTCATCATCATCTTCAAAACATTTCTGGTATTTGACATTTTTAGGTAGAGATGGTCTATATTTCACCTGAACTTCATAAGTCAATTTAGGAGGCAAAGGAGGACTAAACGTTCTAGCAAACACAGCAAGGGAATCAACAAGATAGATCTTCATTCTAGGGATGTAAGAAATGTTGAAACTATTAAAAGAAACTGTGAGCTTCCATACCTCATCTCTGTATGCTTTTATCATTGGATGTTTTGCTTGGAAATTTTTGTTCACCTGCTGAATGATAAGGTCTGCATCTCCAAACACTTTCAAACCTTTGATTCCCATTTCTTTAGCAATGTTAAAGCCCAATATCAAGGCTTCGTACTTTGCTATGTTATTTGTGACCTGAAAAGTTAACTTGAAAGATAAATGAATGCATTCTTGTGTGGGGGATAGAAGGACTACACCTGCCCCTCCAGCTTCTTTAGAGCAAGCTCCATCAAAGAACATGTCCCAAATTTGTGGTCCTTCTTCCTCTGTGATCTGGAAAGCTGGTTTCTTAAGCTGCATGGAGGCCAACTGGGATTCTTAAATCTGAAGAATACAGGCTCCAAAATCAATGTTGACAGCATAGATGGGATGATTAGTGGGATTCCTTTCATCACTGATGATATAAGCCAACTGAGTTTCTCTGTATCTCCTACTCTCACCTCCAAAAACTAGGACAATAACATAAGATAGATCATTTTTTAATGTTCCACCTAATCTCTTGATCCAACCTCTGGAAATAAACATGCCAAACTTGGGGGTACATCTGCTACCACAATATCCATCATCATCCTCTTCATGGGCAGCTGAGACTAGGTATTGGCTAGGTCTTTCATTAATCCCAAACATTTCACTTTTCTAGAGTCAAAAGAAAACAGGTCATGATAAGACTTGGTAATGTCAAGACCCAACTCATCCATGACAGCCTTGGGCATTTGATTATGGCTGGCTCCTGTGTCCAGAAGGAAGTTGTGAAGGATTTTGTCACAAATGGTCAAAGAGACATAGAATGGTGCAGAGCTTTCATCACAATTTTCAATCATTGGGCTGAGAACAACAACTGGTTTATCGTCTTGCAGATTTACATGGTCAATGGAGGCTTGGATGGCTTTAAGCTCAAGGGATTCAAGGATAGATCTCTTGAAGGACTCATTCTTCACTAGTTCAATCAGAGGTACAGGTATGCTTAGCTTTTGAATTTCTAATTCAAAACTGAAAGGAGAAGGAGACTTGTCAAGGCCTCTTACCTCGTGACCTGGATCTTTGAGGATGATGGGATCAATTGCCGGTCGTTTATACTTATTAGCTTGCTGTATTTTAGGGAAAAAAAATCTCTGAATAGGATTTTCCTTGGAATTATTCATCATTGACCTCAGATCATATCTGTGTTGATCATCAGTTTGCAGAACAACTCCACCATCCCACTCTTTGCTAATCTGGTCATTGAATAATGACTTTTCATAGGCAGCTAAGGTAAAAAAGGAGGCACTACCTTCGTCTTCCAGACAATGGATCTCATCATCTTCTTCAAAATGTTCTTCTTCCATGACTACATTCTAGAAAGGGGTCTTCACCCTTTGGTCTTCATTGGCATCTTTGCTTCTTTGCAGAATTTGCAGTTGCTCATTAGCTCTTCTATATGGATTTGGATTTCTAGGAGCAAAGGTATTAGGAGCTCTTCCTTTCCCAAGGTGCTGCTCAACCTTTAATTTGGAGATTTCAGAGGCTAATGACTCTATCATATTGGTCATTTTATCTATCTTGGGCTTTGAAGATGATGAAGATTCACCCCTCTGTCTCCTTCTATCAACATTCCCCTTGAGCTTCTCTGTAGCCATGATGTTTGTTTCTACTTCCAAGGCTGCATCCTGCATATCAGCTAAGGTAGCACATCGTCTCTCCCTCAACATTAGATAGAAGTTAGAATCAAAGGCATTGGCACATGTGAGTTTAGCAGAGGTAGTGGTGGGTTTTACTTCAGCTAGTATCTTGTTGTACATGCAGTTAAACCTCTTATTAAAATCAGACAACAACTCACCATTTTCCCTCTTTAAGTTCCCAAACTCGGTGTGGTAGTAGAGTAGATCCTTCTTATCCCCCTAATTCTTTAGGAATGCATCATCTAAAGCCTCAATATATGCTATAGACCTTGGGGTTAATTCTCTGAACCATTTTCTAGCCTCTCCATCTAGACTTTCTATTAGCCTCCCGCTGCAGCAGGTTACTCATATTTCATGATTGACATTTTTACAGGAAAAATATGTCATACTTTGCATGCTGCAATGCTCCATATTTGCTTAACAATCTCCAAGCGAAGAAGGCTACTCAGAGTTCATTTAATTACCTTCCAAATTATTGAGAAGTTATCCCGGTATCGCCAATTTTCAGTTAAAGGGAGGTTCAAATAGCTTAATCTTGGTCTCCCTAGGTTTAAATTTCCTGTTTTAGAATATAGAGAATGTAAATCTGTCCAAACAGCTTAATCTTGACAGATTCTTAGATAGGTAGAGAAGCAGAGAGCCCACAGT
>APFE031656954.1:14402-38443 GCA_000404065.3 Pinus taeda | reverse complement strand
CAAGAACCCTCATGCTACCCCTTCAAACCATCTTCCAAATACAATGGACTCCTTCCAGAGTATAAAATCCCTTTGAGGTGATCGGACCTCTTCCGAAACCTCAAATGCCTTTCAGACCCACTTACTTACTCCTTCCGACCGCAACAAACCCCTTGCCGACTTCCTTAACACTCCGCAGACCATAGAAACCCAGATCGCATCGCAAGATCGCAGTATCCTCTCCATGCAAGTTATGACCCATCCGTCGCCACCCGACACGATATCGCGATATCGGCGATCGGCGGTCGCAAGCGCCAAATGTCCAAATGAAACACCTTCCCCTTCCCGCCGATGCGATATTGCGATCGCATCGGAGAAGTTCATCGCATCACCTTCAGTATCAGCACCTCACCATGTCACTTCTGTACCAGGGACCCACCACAGGCTGACGTCATCTGCCGTACTGCTGACGTCAGCAGCCAGAAAGCCGAAAATTTGCGCAGGAAGAGAAATCGCACTTCGGATCTCCAAAACAAGAAATAGAGGTAGTTTTCGATGCGCAATTAGCTACGGGAAATAGGCCGTTTCGGAGAATCTTTGGGGAATCTTTTGATTCCTTGGCCCGTTGTGCATCAAAAAAGCCCGAAAATCGCCCGATTGGGCCAAATTGATCCGGTTTAAAGACAGCAGAGGACCAATGACATAGTTTAAAGTGTATCAGATCAAATCATCTGGTAGCAAGCGTGTCAAAGAGTATCAGTAGGTGGCGGAAGCCATCAATGTAGCGGCAAAGAGTATCAATGAAAATCTTAAGCAGCGGCCCGAAGTAGGAGAACATTTAATACCTTCCAACAGAGTCAAAGAACGAGGGCAAAGCCACTCAAAGCCCTCAAATTATAATCATTGCACATTTAACTCGCACCAGAGCAGAACTACAGATTCCAAAGCACAATCATCCCAGCAGCACCGCATCAAGCCTCCAAGGGCCACATTGTAGTCTTTTCTGATTCGGCTGCCTCTAGTGCAGCCAAAAGGACTTACCTGCATTTAATTCCAGCAACACATAGATTTTTGAAAAGCTTTTCTAGCAGACCTGTTTAGGTCAATTGTAATGAATGACTTTCTGATATTTTGCTTATATATACCACCCTGAACAATGTAGTGAGGGGTTGGTTGGTTGGTTGGTAGGTTGGTTAGTTAGTGAGTCGAAGACATTGCTTAATTTTCTCCCTAGCATTTTCTCCAAGCAGAGACCCGCACTGTAACTGTCATACTTTCTATAATCAAAGATTGCTGAAAGCGTGCATTTCGAAACTGTTTGATGCGTTCAATTGGCCAAGGAGTGATTACGAAATTCCTGTGCTTCTACATGATTCAATAAGTGTTTCTCTCCTCTGTTAATTTTCATGTTTTTACCACCGTTCCGCCTTCTAAATTGCAGGAAAAAATAATAGCTTAAGATTTGTTTCACTACACCTTAAGTTCAATTTCTGCATTTTTCTATGTTTTCATCAGAAATAGCTATGAGCATGTATACTTAAATGATATTGTTTACGCTGTCTCTTTGACATATGAATGAGAATTTAGGAATTCTTAATTGCTCCTATATCACCATTCATCTATTTCTCCTCTTTTTCAGTATGACGAAATGATTCTCCTTTTCCTTTCATCCCTGATTTCCATCATTCCATCCCTTCGGTAGACTGTTAATTGTATCATGAGTGGCTATCTCGCTCCTTAATCCTCTTGTGATCAAGAAGACGCAATAGCAAGCCTTAATCCATGACTCCACGCCCAATGGTTTGAAACTTATCACACCTTAACTTGCCTCTTTGCTTGAGATTTCTACCTTCCATCCAAATTCAAACAAAAAACTCCTGAGCCAAAAGCTAGCCTAAAAACATCAACGAAGTTGAATCATTAAAGAGAGAGCCCTCTCTGATTGCAGGTGGGCTAGAACCTGCAATCCAAAGATTGGTTTGTTGTTACCTCGGCCGTATCCCTGTAAGGAGCCTAGGGACAACCTGAGTGATAACACCAACCACAGCA
This sequence comes from Pinus taeda, assembly GCA_000404065.3. NCBI lineage: Eukaryota > Viridiplantae > Streptophyta > Pinopsida > Pinales > Pinaceae > Pinus > Pinus taeda. The sequence goes on along the minus strand of APFE031656954.1, from coordinate 36,415 downwards.
ATAAATTACCATCATTTCGTGAGTGACCACCATTCCGTAATAAATTGTTGTGTAATCGCTGATTCAGGAAAGGACTGGAGCTGCGGCTGTTTAATGGCAGATTCATCAATGCAAAGGTATGGTTGTTGATTCATCAGTACAGGGGTATGGCAAAGGACTGGCCCTGCAGTTGAAAATAATATTTCAACACTCCCCTTTAGCTTCCACTGCTGGGTTATCAGTCATACCCAGACATTTCCTCAAAAACTCAAAACTTTTATGTCCCAAAGGCTTGGTTAGAGTGTCTGCAACCTGCTCCTGAGTTTTGCAATGTACTGAGACAATTTCTCCATTATTTACCAACTCTCTGATATAATGAAACCTTATGTCAATGTGTTTCGTTCTCTTATGAAACACAAAATATTTGGATAATGCAATAGCAGAATTGTTGTCACAATAAATCACAGTTCCTTTTGCCTGCTCTTGGCCTAAGCTCCTTAACATCCTTCTCATCCAAACTTCTTGACATGCTACTGCTGTAGCTGCCACGTACTCTGCTTCTACTATGGACAATGCCACAATTGGTTGTTTCTTAGAAGCCCATGAAATGGCTCCTGAACTCATGTGAAAAACATAACCGGATGTGTTTTTCCGGTCATCTACACTTCTAGCCCAATCACTGTCAGTGTATAAAATCCCAAACCTTTTAGTACCTTTAACATACCTCAGAACCCTTTTTGCTGCGTGCCAATGTGCTTCTTTTGGTCTCTCCATGAATCTGGAAATTAGACTAACAGCATACATTATATCTGGCCTAGTTGCAGTCAAATACATGAGGCTACCAACTGTGCTCTTGTACAGACTAGTATCAAAATCCTTGCTGCTGTCCTCTTTGTTGAGTTTTAATCCCATTACTGTGGGAGTGATTGCTGCCTTGCACTCTTGCATGTGGAATATTTCCAACACTTCATTTACATATCTTGCTTGAGAGATAAAAGTTTCATTTTCATTTTGATCTAATTCTATTCCTAAAAAGTATCTCAGCAAACCCATGTTAGTCATCTCAAATTCTTTTTCCATGAGTGATTTAAAATTTTCAATGAGGTAGTCATCATTACCTGTAAAAATCACATCATCAACATACAATACTACAATAAAAATTTTACCATCCTTTTCTTTGATGTAGACGGTGGATTCTCCCTCACATTTGTCAAATTCATTTTCCAGTAGATAGGAATCTATCCTGCTGTACCATGCTCTTGGTGCTTGCTTCAGCCCATAAAAAGCTTTCTTCAATATACACACTTTGTGCTCTTAGTCTTTCTTCACATAGCGTAGAGGTTGTTCAATGTAAACCTCTTCCATTAACACTCCATTTAAGAATGTTGACTTCACGTCCATTTGGTAAACTTTTCACTTGTTTTGTGCTGCTATGGACAACACTGCTCTCACGGTTTCCATTCTAGCAAACGGTGAGAAAGTCTCCTCATAATCTCTCCCATACTGTTGTTTGTATCCTTTGACAACTAGCCTTGCCTTGTGTCTTTCTATTTTTCCTTCAGCATTGCTCTTGGTCTTGTAGACCCATTTAACTCCAATGACTTCTTTACCTTTTGGTAGCTCAACCAAATCCCATGTCTTGTTTCTTTCTATGGCATTTATTTCCTCATCCATAGCTTCTATCCATTTCTTATTTTTAATTGCATCTTCGAAATGAATAGGATCATCAACATGACAATACAAGGCAAATAAGGAATTCATTCCTTCATCATAAATGTCACTTAAGTTTCTAAATTTTTTACCTCTTTCATTTGGTGTGCAAGTGCTTGAAGATGCACTTGAATCTCCTCCTTGTGGTGTGCTTGGAGAAGCACTCTCATTTATCCTCAAAGGTGTTCCTTGCTGTCCTTGTGTTGGCGCTGCTGTCTGGGGATGTATTTCAGCCATCTCATCATCATCTTTATCATGAGACAAACAGTTTTTAACATTCATTGTTTTCTCTATGCTTCCATCCCAAGCTTCCTCCTCAATAAATTGAACATCTCTGCTCATAAAAAATTTCTTGATGGATGGGATATACAACCTGTAAGCTTTGGATTCCTCACTGTATCCAATGAAAATACATTTCTCCCCTTTGATGTCCAATTTCTTCCTTAGCTGATCTGGAATGTGTGCATAAGCTACATAACCAAAAAATTTCATGTGGGTGACTCCTTGCTTTCTCCCACTCCATGCTTCTTCTGGCACTTTGTTCATCACTCCTTTTGTAGGACACCTATTCAAAATATATACTGCACAGTGTACAACGTCAACCCAATAATCATTTGGCAAATGCTTTGCCTTCAATGTACTCCTCGCCATATCCATGATTGTTCTGTTTTTCCTTTCAGCAACTCCATTTTGCTGCGGGGTATAGCTGGCTGTAAATTGCTTGTGAATTCCATTTTCTCTGCAAAACCGCAGGAATTCTTTGGAGATATACTCACATTCTCTGTCTGTTCTCAAAACTTTGATGAGCAGCCCACTCTGATTTTTCACAAGTGCTTTGAAATTTTGAAAATTTTCAAACACTTCACTCTTATTCTTCAGGAAATAAACCCAAGTCTTTCTGGTAAAGTCATCAATAAATGTTAGAAAATATTGGCTGCCTGCAAGTGATGGAGCTTGCATCGGTCCACATAAATCCGAGTGGACAATTTCTAAGGGTGCCTTTGCCCTTATGCTTTTCCCGGTTGGAAAACTTTCTCTGTGTTGTTTCCCCAATATGCAGCCTTCACAAAGGCTGTCTCGCTTTTCTATCAATGGTAAACCTCTTACCATTCCTTTTCTACTCAAAAAATTAAGACCTCCAAAGTTGAGATGTCCAAATCTCAAATGCCACAACCAATTTTCATCCTTTGACACGCTTTGGAAAGCCTCTTGGGTAACTGCTGCAATTACTTCTTTGTTTTTCAAATCTGCTCTTATTCTAAGAGGGAACATTCTGTTCCTTGTCATCTTCACTTCAGCAATGCATCACTTGCTGGGTGCTCTGTCCATGATGGTGCATACATCATTCTCAAAGAAAACATTTACCCCTTTTGAACAAGCTGTCTAATACTCAAGAGGTTACACCTCATTCCACGAACATAATAGACATCTGCTATGGTTTTCCTTTCTCCTTTCTTTGTAAATATTTTAACTTCTCCTTTTCCCATAACAGAGATTTTGCTATGAGTACCAAGTGTGACTTGTGATTTCACACTTTGATCTAAAGCAGAAAACAGGGCTAATTTTCCTATCATATGGTTACTGCAACCGGAATCTAGAAACCATATATCTGCACTGTTTGTTTTAGCCATATTACAAGCTAACAATACATTATTTTGGCTGGTATTTTCTCTAGTAATATTTGCATTAGATCTATTGTTCATATCATGTTGCTTCTTCCTACATTCACTGGCATAGTGCCCATATTTTTTACAATAATAACATTGGACATTGGATTTTTCATACCTTTGTCCTTGAGCATGATGTTGTCCACTTTGTTGGTTTGTGCCATGGCCTTGGTTCTGATTTGGATTGCTGCCTCTTCCTTGAGCATTTGCTGGGCTGCTCCTTCCATCTCTGTTTTGGCTTCTACCTCTTCCTCTCTTGTTTCCTTTGCCTTGACCTCTTCCTCTTCCAAAGGACATCTAGGTCTTGAAGGCTTGCTCTAGAGATGAGTTTTCATTTCTACTCAACCCCTGCTCATGTGTTATCAGTGATGCATGGAGTTCATCAACTAAAAAGTTTGAGAGATCCTTTGTCTCTTCTATGGTGGTGACAATCACATCAAACTTTGAGGGTAGGACCCTCAATAGTTTCTCCACAATCCTCCTTTCTTTAAGATTTTCTCCATGAGACCTTATCTGTGTGACCAGACCAATTGCTTCTGCAAAGAATGAGTCAATATTGTTTGGCTCCTTCATGCGCAGGTTCTCAAAATCTTTCCTCAGCAACTGTAGTTTTGCTGTCTTCACTCTCTCCATGCCTTGATAGGTTGCCTTGAGAGTTTTCCATGCTTCTCTGGATGTCTTGGCTGCTGCTATCCTTGGAAACACACTCTCATGCACTGCTTGATATAAGAATACAAGGGCTTTTGAATCCTTCTTTTTATTGCTCTTCAACAGCTCTTTTTCTGCCTGAGTTAATCCATTAAACTCTTCTTCATTTGTTGGCTCTTCAAATCCATATTCAACAAATTCCCATAAATCTTGTGAGGCAAATACAACCTTCATGGTTATGGCCCAATAGTCATAGTTTTTCCCATTGAACTGTGGGAGCTGGGTATTAAACATACCCACGCTCGTGATGGTCATTCTTTCAATACTTGATTGTAAAAAAAACACTGGCTGTCTTCAACAACAACAAAAAAAATTCTTGAGAAATACCTTGGATTCTTTCTTGGCTGAGTCTTCACTCTGCCGGTGAAGCCGCTACCGCAATAAACCTTTCCTTTAGCTTCTTTGACACTTCAAAGAGCCTAGACTAGCTCTAGTACCATGTTGGGAATTTATGATAATTCCATAGCACACAGTAAAAAAAAATGCTCTGTTTTAACACTTTGCTTTAACACTCTGTTTTGACTCAGAAAACTGAAAATCGTTTGCTAGAAACGGTGTTCCAGCAACACAGTTTAGTATTGCAGCAACGTAGTTTGGTGTTGCAGCGACACAATTTTTTTTTTTTTTGAAAACTGAATTTCAAGAGTGCACAACAAAAGGGAAATTGTATTCATTTACAATACTTCCTCTAACACAGGGATTTCTACAAGACTACTTTAAAGGCAGTTCAAAAACTAAAAAAAAAGCTTCACGCTGTAAACAGAAATTCTGTACATTACAGAAAACAAAATACTGTGTCTCCTCTGAAAAATCAACACGTTGTTTTTCACTGCTCTGTCTGCACTTTGCACTGCTGTGTCTGCACTCCTCTGCATCTACAAAACACTCTCTTTCTGCTAAGAATTAATGCTTTTGTAACACTTTGTTTCTGTTCAGAACAGTGCTTTAACACTCTGTTTCTTCCTTGAAACATTTTACACTGCTGTGTATAAATTCCATTCATACATTCATGGTGGTGGTTACATTAAAAAAAAACTTCTGCACTTCTGTGCATTACAAAGAGAACTCTATCTCCCTTCAATTTTTTTTTTTACACACATTGCTTTGTTTACATTGCATTTTCATATTCTACAAAAAAGTGAACTTAACATTTTTTTTTTTTTACACACATTGCTTTGTTTACATTGCATTTTCATATTCTACAAAAAAATGAACTTCACATTTTTCTTGTGCAGTAAGAACAAAACTACACCTCTGAATTAAAAAAAATAAAATTAAAATCCTAACTACATTTACCAACCACAGCAATAAATTACCATCATTGTGTGAGTGACCACCATTCCGTAATAAATTGTTGTGTAATCACTGATTCAGGAAAGGACTTAAGCTGCTGATGTTTAATGGCAGATTCATCAATGCAAAAGTATGGTTGTTGATTCATAAGTACAGGGGTATGGCAAAGGACTGACGCTGCAGTTGAAAATAATATTTCAACAATCACGTCTACTGTTTCCTCTAGCAATGTAAGTAGAGACAATCTGTTGAGATAAAATATGGTCTCAGAAAATTAGAATAATCTTCATGATTTTTTCATTGGAGTTTCATTCTCAGCGTTCTGTAGAGACCGTTTCAGAATTGATGAAACGTACAACATGGATTGTAGTGCAGTGGAAGAGTTCTCAGCGTTAGGAGGCCGATCAACATTCTTTTCAACTTTTTTCAGCGATGTCAGGTGTGTAATCAATGCAACTCGGAGGTAATGATCTGTCATACTGTAATGCAACTCAGAAATATAACGATGCCTGCCTCAAAATACTAATGCAACCACAAACTTTGACCTCTTGGCTTCCTTCTGCACCACCTAATTCACCACCTAATTCTGCTCCACTACTCTCGAGAACTCAGGGCCACATGACAGAGGGGTTTGGTTTTTTTTTTTTTTGCACTCAAAGTGTTTTCTCACTTGACCTAAATTTGCAACGAAGATTTCATACATTTTTTCAGAATTAGTGAGCAAAATTTCCTTCAGGTTTTGAACATTGTCATGATGTATGATAACAAAGAATTTACTCTAATCTAACACGTTTGCAAAGGGAAGCTCGTAATGATAAAAAATAATAACAAGAACAAAACCAAAATGAATCGCATCTGAGATCCAAGTTGTATTGACCTCATACCCTTTCACATGAAGACAATATTTACTCTTCCGAAAAGCATATTCGTATGAATTGCGTAGATTCCCAGGGAAGATATCGATTGAAGTTTCATTCTCCCACACACTTATTAACAACTGATGAATTTTGGAATTCGGCAACTGTACAACCAAAAAAATGCCAACCTAATCCTTTTATGCTAAGGAACCCAACTTGACTCTGGTAAGCGAGGCCAAATTTGGGGCAAAGCAATATCCTTGCGTGCCACATAGAATTTATGGTAGTAGCTGGAAGAGGACATCACCTGTATTCCATTTATGTGAAGATCGAGGAATTTGGATGCCTACATAATGACAACAAACATAAAAGTGGTCTACCCCGAGTGACCTGTTCCAAAATCCAAAAGACCGACTAATGATTTTAGCATACATTGCTACAAAGTTAGCTATGGAAGCCTCAGAATGCACATGGGGATCATTGTTGAGAGAAGTTATGGAGAATGGAAAGAAGAAGAAATGGGCCTTTTCTGGATTCGATGTAAGAAATGGGCTCCGAAGGATATTGATTTTGAACATGTGTTCGCTGAAATGATTGCCAAGTTTCGAGTCATATGGATTTGGGTGGGGGAGAAAAATCCCTAAAAGCGAGTGATTGTTATTATAGATGTCTATTATGAAAATCTTGAGATTGATGAGAATTTGCTGTAAGTCTGCCTGGAATAAGTTCCAGTTGTGGTATGGACCTTGATGGTTTCTTTCATGGCGTGAAGTTGTGGTGTTGTGTGAAGTGTTGTGGAATTGTGTTGGTGGGGGTTCGTCAGATGGGTTTTAGATCGAGCAAAGCTATGGAGGGATGCATTCTATAATTTTGTAGAGAAATCCAGTGTTGTTAAAGGATTAGAGAGTGGTGTATATCTTTTGAAATTGAGAAACACGGACAAAGAGAAAATAAGGACTGCTGCTATGACCATTAGGGAAATAACATTAAAAATGGCTTTGGTATTACATAATGTTGTTTTTTTGGATTCATTCAGAGTACTCCCTATACTATGCTGAAACGAAGCATCAATGTTTGACCATTGACCATATTATGTTGACACTATTCTAATATTGACCATATGATTTCCATGTTTCTTAGAGGAGCTCCTTTCACTTTTATAGCCTCAAAATAACTTATGTTTATATGACTTTCCTACTACTTTGCATAGCAATCTCATGACATCCTACACATAACCCATAGAGCGAGTGAATAGCATGCATGGGCCAATCATGTCTTTAAGGAACATTGTCTTCTCATGAGGTACCATTGCTCTAACATGGAGTTTGACAAGACTCTTCATTTCTTCATAATAAACTCCCCCTCACATCATGACCCTTGAATATGTAATATTGATAAATTTTGGTATTAGGTTATAGTACTGTAACCCCCATTATCCCTATTTTTAAAAGTGGGGATACAAATAACCCCTCTAATTATCAGACGATTATGATCAACCCTCTCCTAGCCAAGTTATATGGTATTATTTTAGAAAGGAAGTTGAGCATATGGCTTGAAAGTGAAGGTAAGAGGGCTAATAGCAAAGTGGGTTTTAGAAAGTAGCACTCAACAACAGACCACCTCGTTATGCTTAGGATCATTGTGGAGGAATGCTGCAATGATAAATCCAATCTCTTTTGTTGCTTTGTGGACTTTAGAAAGGCTTTCGGTATGGTTCCTAGAAATAACCTTTGGAATAGATTAGAAGAGCTAAAGGTTCCTTTTGAGTTGAGAGTTGCCGCTGTAAGGTTATACGAGAATGTAATTGTCAAGTCAAAGAGAAATGAGGGGTGGTCGAAAGATATTAAGTGTAATATCAGAGTTAAACAAGGTTGCCCCCTCTCCCCTACCCTATTTGGCATTTACATCAACAATCTAGAAGGTTGTTTAGAGGAAGAAGGATGTGCTGGCACAAGCTTAGCTCGGATAGTCATCATCCTTTTTCTCTAAGCTCACGATATTGTTCCTTTTTCTCTAAGCTGACGATATTGTTCTTCTCGCAAGGTGCCCATATGATCTTCATAAGCAACTTATACTTCTTAAGGATTTCTGCTCTACCATGGGTATGATTGTTAACACTGACAAAACAAAGTCATGATTATCAAATCCAAGAAGGACACTTACGCTAATTTTATGTATGACAATAGTAACTTGGAGAAAGTGTCTTCCTACAAGTACCTAGGAATTGATATTCATCACAAGCTCAACTAGAACTATATAACATTGAGAAAAGGATTAATGGTGGATGGAATGCTTATTTTGGTCTTGAAAATAACTGTAAAACAACAAACCTCGTAATGTGGGATAGAAAGAAGTTCCTCTTTGAAGCTTTAGTCACTCCGGTTATCTTATATGGATGTGAGGTTTCGGGTTGTAGCATCTTTAGAGAATCCTGGAGAAAGATTGAGCAAATCCAGAAGGGTTTTATAATGTATAACCTCAAAATAAAAAGCAACACCCTATCCGATTCTCCTTATAGAAGTGGGTCTTCCCCCTATCGAGAGCCTAGCTATGACTAGGCGTCTATTGTACAAGCACAAACTCAATAACATAGGAGACCATAGACTTCCTAAGCTAACTTTAAGTTCCAGCCAAAACCTCCTAAGGCTGAAATTTGGTTGGTATAAAGACACTAGGGCCTCGTTAAACTATTGGGAGATTGACAAGAATGTTGCATTACAAAACATTAATAACATTAAAAATATTGTTACTTCTAATTCAAAGAAAAAATGTGGTGTGAGAAAGATTTAGCAGCTAAAAGAAAATTAAGATATTATAAGGAGGTCATCAACCCCACCCTAGAAGACCAAAAGTATCTCTCTATTTTAACTAGCTCAAAGAAGAAAATTAATATAGCCAAAATTAGAACGAACTCTCATGAGCTCCATAGTGAAACGAGTCATTGGGCACTTCCTAAAACACCATGGATGGAAAGGTTGTGCCATCTCTTTGAGAATACGAACATCGAGGATGAAAATCACTTCCTCTTAGAGTGCCCTGCGTACAACCACATAAGATCTTAGTTTCAAAATCTTTGTTACAATACCAACCTTCCTAGCATTTTATGTTGTCAAAATTACATTGAGCTCGGGAAGCTTTCCTCCAAGCTTTTTGAGCATAGAAATAAAATTTTAAATCAAACTAAATAATTCGTTTCTTTAAGTCCGATAGACCAAAGTTTGGTCTTAGTGGTCCTTAACCACCACCATCAAATCTATTTACGAATTAAAAATCTCTATTAAAAAATAAGGCTTAATAGATATGAATATTGTTCCATATATATATGTTTTTTTTCCCAATAACAATAATTGGTCAAAATAAAGTTATAATTTAATTAATTTATGATTTTTTTTATTTTAATAATATAATCTGTATTATTGAAATAAATATTTTGATATTTATAAGAATTAAAAATTTATGTGTATTTATTAATGATTTAATTTATACTAATTTTTATCTCACAAAAAGAATGAAAAATAGTAAAACATTTACGTTGCACAGTATTCTCAAAATTAAATTTTAAATGGATAGTTATGAAATTCTAAAATTTCATTTATCAAACTTAAATTTTATGGCTTTTGATAATGGTCATTAAAAGTGAATCAACATTTTTGTTTTGTTTTTTTCTAATCAATTTTTCTTCACTTTCATAAAATTGTAAATTTAAATTGCATTGGTATAGTTATAAAAATTTATCACCAATATTTATGTGAAGAAACATAAATAAACTTAGGGCGGGATGACGAGATGACAGTTTTTCGAAAAAGGCTACGCCAGAGTTGTCGCATGATTTTTGTCCCTCTTCCTGCAGTCATGCTTATGAAAATGAGATGAAATTGTTATTTTATATAAATGCTTATGAAACTGCGGTCGAATCTATATGTAATAAAACTTATTTTTCCTTATAGAAACTGGTTCAGTTTCTAATAATTCACTTAAGGTAAATAATATGCACTTCACAATAATAATGATGTACAAATAATAATAATGTGAATTAGGATATGCGTTAACTCGTTAAAATGGATTCTAAATTATTTTTTCAAGGCTTGGATTCGTGATAATTCTCGACTTCGAATATGAATTAGAATTGCAAGTATGGAAGAAGTATTTATTTATTAAACACTTTGCATCATCAAAAAGGACAACTTAATCTAATAGAATTCGCATTTTGAACTGTATATTGGAAGTCTTCTCAACCTACAAATATGTTTCCATAAATTTTATGTTAAGAAGAAACATAGCAGTCACGCACATTTCCTCTCGATTGTAGTTTGTAACGTAACGGTCGCTTGAGAGCATTGATGTTGCAACAGTGGAGCTGTGGGTACCAATCGCCAGCTGCGGCGGCTGTGCGAATAATGAGCAGATCGTCGACTGTTACCGGGTGGCTTCTTCAAGAGCACTGATTATCTCATCATCACTTGCAGTCACTCCAGGAATTAACTGTTCAATCCACAATAGGGTTGTCAATCTCAATCAAATCAAATCAACTGAATATACTAACTTAGTCAGATTTTTTTAAGTTTTTGGTGTGGAAAAATTTTATTTGAAATATTGATTTGTATTATTTAAATTGGTTTTTTGACTGTATATAGATTCAGTACCCTGGAAAATTTCTCTGGAACCTAGGGTGTGCAGGGGTTAGTTATCAAGTTTGTTTCCTTTCTGGTACCTAGAGTGTGCAGGGGTTAGTTATTAAGGTTGTGATTTCAATAAATTGCTGAGGGCTTTTAAAGAAATGAACCCTGAAAAGCTTCCAAAAAATGTCACTAAGGGCAACTCTATATGGTAATTGTCTCGCAGTCTAAAGTGATAAGTAAGAAATGAGAAAGTGCCAATAAAAAAAGTGGAGAATAATTCTTTAACTACAATTAAAGAAAAGAAATTCTAAGTATCAGAGTTTTAAATTTATTTTGATTTTGGCTTTTTTATTTTTAAAGAATGATGTTATATAATTTTGAGTAAAATGTTTGAATTTAAATCATTTAAAATATATTTTTTAAATATATAAATAAATTCAATATTTTGAAAAACTCCTACTAAAACTTAAAATTCAAAATTTCTTTACCCACCAAAATTAACAAACAGGGAAAGGATCTAACATTTATAACATTTAAACTACATCGTTGAGAAAAAAAGTAAATGAATAACAAAACCTAGCATAGATTAGCGCAATGAAAATTATACACTATAGCAGATGACCATCGATAAGAATTTTTTGATTAAATACTTATATTTTATTAGTGTGCCTGGTCTATCTATTCTAAGTTTGGTTTGTTGTTTTTTTAACAGAAATGAGAAGATACCATTATGAAAAGAAACGTAACCAAAATATGATTTTTATATTGTGGATTTTTATTTTCAAGTAACATACCTGAACAGTGAAGTATTGGAGGGTGATGTTATCCAACGTGATCATATTGGATTGCAACACATCCGCTTTACAGTCATCCAAAGCTTTGACAGTACGTAAAAGCAGGCCACGGCTACAACGGCACGTTACTTTAATTACAGCTCGGTTTCCCACGCTCTGCATTTCAACTTCTGGACTATGATTCTGCAACTAACATATTGGACTTACCACACATCATTCAAGAACTTTGTGAATCGATCACATATATTGCATCCGCCGCAGTGCACACAATAATAAGGATGAACAAACAATAAACAGGGATGGAATTTGATGGGCGAATTTGTTCATCATGGTTTATTTATCCAGGGATAGAAGTTGATAGGCAAATTAACCTATCATATAATAATAAAAATTTCTATACCTTTTAATATATATATATATATTTTTTAAATGATTCAAATGGTCACTAATGATCCCAAAAAAACTATCAAATTTATGGGTTTCTCATTTGAAATTCCTATTCCTACCCTGAAAATAAGAGATCAGTAGAATATGTTTTAATTTAAAAACATAAGGGATGTGGTCATTTACCAGTTTTATCTCCAACTTGTCATGGATGCCATTCGAGTAGTTCTTCTTGAATCCCTTTACTGAAGTTCGGGATTTGAAATCCTCAAGCTGTTTAAGCTTTTTTTCAAGTTCTCTGACATAATTTATTGTGTCTGTCACGATTGAGGCTTTGTCTTTCTGATAATCCGAACAGCAGACACTTCTAAAATCAGAGAATATTTATAAGAAGAAAATACAAACACTATACTAAAAAGATCTTGATCATACCTTTGTTAATTTTGGCAGAATAGTTCTCAAAATTGAAAACTTTTCATTCATAGAATCAGAGAATATTTATAAGAAGAAAATATAAACACTATACTGAAAAGAACTTGATCATACCTTTGTTATTTTTGGCAGAATAGTTCTCAAAATTGAAAACTTTTCATTCATATCCTCCCTTCTCTGCCTTTCTGCCACTATGTGATTATTTCTTTGCATCTGTGTTCGGTAAATAGCATCACCATCAGGAGGCAAATTATTGTCTGCCATTGATGTTTTGGACAAAAAGGCCTTGTATTTCTTAGCCCTTTGGACGTCACTGTCTTGCCACAACGATGGATTTGTACCATGAAAAGAAGCCGGTGCTTTATCGCCATTTGGGTACAAGGCACTTGACAAGGACGCAATTCTCGAATCGAAAGTGGTGGAATATCCCTGAGCAGAACCTATTATGGCAGGGATCAAATCAGTGGAATCATCTCTTTCTGATACTGGAATTCCTGTACTGTGTTTTGTTTTCGAAACAATTATATCTCTCTCTGCAACTAATTCAGGACTTCTGTTTGTCTCCATAAATCCCGAAGAAGGCCCAGCTGGCGCTATATCTGATCCATTAATGTTGATCTGTGGAAGCTCCAAACCTAAATAAGAATTTCCTTGGAGCTTAAAAATCTCTGATATCTGATCTTCGCTGCCCATCTCATCCTGGACTGCTCCATTAAACTGACTGTACTTATAGCAACAGCTCTCCCATGATCCATCCATTGCTGTAAATTCTTGCAGAGCAACAGAGATTTCAAAAGTATGAAGGCGAATAAGGCCTGAAATGAGGTACATATACATTCTGTAAAGGAAGAGAGATCGAAGTCCAAGAAGTCTGATTGCAGTTACGTGAGGTAAGAGGGCTGAATACTTTGCAAGTTGGGACTGATGTAATATATTTACTCGTGTGGGGATGACAAGTTGGATTGATGGTTGGGCATATGCTATGATTGTTTCCATGAATAGAGACATTTTTTCTTCACCTGCATGCCTTATGATGTCCTCAAGATCCATGGGATCTCAGAACTTGTCCTAATTCAATACAAAATAATTAGTTGCACGTGCTTCTGCAGATGCCGGCAAAAATTTGTTGACGCTGCTGGTCTTGCAGCCTGGATCTTAGTCCTCTCCTCCAAAACCAGGATTACACGTAGAGAATACAATGATTTAATTTTGGTTATATATCATATACATTTGGCCCAAGGCCAAAAAGATGCCTTTTTGGTACGATTTTGGTATGATTTATGGGATTCTAAATGTGATAAAAAATTTCAACCAATAATGTTAATTCTATGATCATGACCCTGGCTCTTTAATATTTTGTGACTCTAGCATTGGGTTATTAGGGTAGTCTAATTATTGGTAAGTATTTTTAATTTTGTGTGGGGTGGATTTATTGATTATGTTTGATATAGTTGATGAGGGTTCAAGTAAAGTTTATATTAATGTGAATGTTAATGTTATATTAATGTTATAAAAAATATTATATTAATGGTTGGTGGTTGATGGGTTGATCATGGTTAAGAGGGTTGACCTTTATTTACCACATTCAACTATAGAGATCTTGATTGATAATTATAGTTGATTTTATAAAATATGCTCATTTATAATTATTTTAATATCTTAAGTATGGGGGATTACGCAGTGTATTATATTAGATATCATTTTGGGATTCAACTGCGTTAAGTAAGTCATTCAAACGTATGACCATTTCCATTGCTAAGGTTTTGCAAATGGGGTAGCAAGCTAAGTGGGCTTGATTGTGGGGAAAAACTCCACAGTTAACCGCGCTTGAGCCAGAGGAGTTCTGGGATGGGTGACCTCCTCGGAAGTCCTGGTTACGGGGTGAAAGCCCCGGAAGTGATGATTGATGCTATGTGATTCGTTCTCCACTTTTCACTAGTTTCAATCCCACTTTTTCACCCCTGTGAGCATCACCCGATGCAATGAGTGCTAAGTGAACTATTCAAAAATCATGAGAAATTAGTCAGTTACGACTACTCTCATGGAAATGGTCATACGTTTGAATGACTTAACGTAGTTGAATCCCAAAATGATATCTAATATAATACACTGCGTAATCCCCCATACTTAAAATAAAAAAGAGTCAAGGGATCTCTACTTGAATGGTTCATGAGGCACAATACTTGCTAAGGTTTTGCAAATGGGGTAGCAAGCTAAGTGGGCTTGATTGTGGGATACTTAAAATCAAAAAGAGTCAAGGGATCTCTACTTGAATGGTTCATGAAGCACAATACTTGCTAAGGTTTTGCAAATGGGGTAGCAAGCTAAGTGGGCTTGGGGAAAAACTCCACAGTTAAGCGCACTTGAGCCAGAGGAGTTCTGGGATGGGTGACCTCCTGGGAAGTCCTGGTTACCGGGTGAAAGCCCCAGAAGTGATGATTGATGCTATGTGATTCGTTCTCCACTTTTCACTAGTTTCAATCCCACTTCTTCACCCCTGTGAGCATCACGCGATGCAATGAGTGCTAAGTGAACTATTCAAAAATCATGAGAAATTAGTCAGTTACGACTACCTCTCATGGAAATGGTCATACGTTTGAATGACTTACTTAACGCAGTTGAATCCCAAAAATGATATCTAATATTTATAATATTTGCAAAGGAATTCTTGAGAGAAAAGTTTGTTGAAGAAAAATCTACCCAATACAATTTTATTTGCTCAAAATTCCAATCTTTAATTGTTGGAGCATTCTCATTGATTGAAATCTTTTTCTCCATATCTCTTCTACTGTTTTCCTGCAAAAACAAATCAAAATGAATTAAGATGCAACCTTAAAATTGAAATATCATTTCTGGCATTAAAACAAATCCAATCAAATTCAATTTAAATAAATAAATAATTGAAAATAAAATATAAGCTCTTTATTGATTCCTGAGATGGTTTAATTGGCCAAGGATATCATTGACGAATGGATCTGTATTGAGAAAAGGCTTAGACAAATGAAAACGCACAAAATAAAATTCAGAAAATTGATTTTGTTTAAAATATTCGTAGCTTGATCTTTTGCCTGATTTTTTGACCCAATAAATGACCAAATGTGTTAGTGAAACCTCTTCAAAAATGTTCTCTTTGATTTTATCTTTCCAATGAGCCATCCTAGGCCTCATTTGGCCAAGTAAAACTTATTCTATGAGCTTCCAAAGTTGATGAGTCAAATCTAGCACAATTCTGGAATTTTTGTTGCTGAGCTAAAAATCAGAATTTTCAATTAAAAATTTAATCATAAATTAGAATTCTAATTAATTAATAATTAATTCTAATTTAATTGTTAATTATAATTAAATCAATTATTTAATAAACTATTTATTAATCTAACTAACTATTAATCTAAATAATAATTAAATTTTAATTCAATTAAATTAATTAAATTTTATATATTAAATTAATTTAAATTTAATATATTAAATTTTAATTAACTATTTTTAATACTAAAATTATCCTATATTACTTATTTTATAACTACCCTACCACTCATTCACTCACATATGAGTGTTGAGTTGAAAAATAAAACAAAGCTTATATGAGACTTAAGCTAAAATTCTTATGCTCTTTTGCCTTTGCTTTTCATAATCAGTGATCAAGGATAATGAGGGGTATCGGCAATCGGCAAATAGAAGGTGAGGGTTTCGGAGAGTGGAGGGTATGAATGGTATGTGCGATAAAAATCCTCGATCTCGATCTAAATCAATTTATTATTATATTATTTATATATTTATGTATTAAATTTTATAATATAATTTATATATTAATGAAACTAAAATTTGACATTAATTTCTAAACTACAGCCATTTCGAAATTCTGGTTTTCGAGATTAGTAATCAATTTGGAAATTGGAATAAATTACTAAAATCCCATGGTTTCATGATTTGACTGTATAAGTAAAAAATGAAAAATGTTAGTAAGAACTAATTAGGGGTTAATATTTAAAATAAATACATTATTGAACTAATTTATTTACAAAATGCAATATTGTACATTTTATGTATTTTAACCTAGGCTAGATAAATGATTAGACTTCAAAGGAGTGTCATTTATGTAAGAGCCCTACCCTAGGGTCTGCTAACAGATTTAATTTCTTCTGAAATTAAATACAATAAGAGGTGATAACTTACCTACTTACACGGCTTTTAAACACATAAATTTTATCATTTAGATTATAATTAACATAAATTAAGGTGAATATTTCATTCTAATTAACTTTACCAACGTAGTCTATGGAGGAATACATGTACTGGTGGCTGATGGAGATACCTTTGTCCTGCTGCTCTTGCTGAACGCTCCTCTTGACGGACCCAACCGGATTTACCTCCCAGCCAACTAGGAAATAATCCCTAGCCCAGGAAACCTCCACTGTTTCCCTAGCCCTCCGAGCCCAAGTCCAACCAGATGTAGCGTGTGTGTCCAAATGAAAGATTCAGACCAGGATAACAATACTTCCCTCCTGTCAACAACCCAAGAAACCTCCACAGGTTCCTAAGATCTCCAAAAACACAACAAGTACAAACAATCACACCTCTCATTAATGTCATTAACTTCTCATCCATCCTTACAATTGACTTCTCTTCTCCCAAGTAAGCTAGGAGTACATTTGGAAATGTGACATGAATATAAAATTGAGAATTTAATGGGAAATGATCATGTCTTCTCCCAAGTAAATCTGAAAAGTACATTTGGGAATGTGAGGTGAATATATATATATTGATAATTAAATGGACTAATATATTATATATTATATATATTGATAATTAAATGGAGAGGACGATGTTTTCTCCCAAGTAAATGTGAGGGTACATTGGGGAATGTGAGATGTAATTACATGGAGAGGACCATGTATTCTCCTTAGTAAATGTGAGGGTACATTGGGGAATGTAAAATGAATATATATATTGATAATAAGATGGAGAGGACTATGTCTTCTTCCAAGTAAATGTGAGGGTACATTGGGGAATGTGAGATGTAATACATGGAGAGAACCATGTCTTCTCCTTAGTAAACGTGAGGGTACATTGGGTAATGTGAAAAGAATATATATATTGATAATGAATTGGAGAGGACTATGTCTTCTCCCAAGTAAATGTGAGGGTACATTGGGGAATGTGATATGAATACATATATTTTTGAAATAATGGAAGGAGACCATATCCTACCTAATGTTCAATTTGAGAAGGTAAGTGGGGAATTTGAATAATGGAAATCATGAATTTTATATTAGACCAATATTTCTCAATATTTTTAGATAATGTAAACATTAACAAAATTTGTAGGATAAGATTTAAGTGGGGCATTACATACACCCCTCCTTCAGAAAACTTCGTCCCGAAGTTAGAATGAAAAGATGCAAGGAGTTTGAAAGCATAACAACCGGAGAGAGTTATAGCAATAAAATCAGATAAGTCCGACAATGACATTTCTTCCCATCAAGAGTCTCCAACTGATCTATATCCACCCTGGCCTACTTCCATTCCCACCCTATCCGTCCTCTGCTACTTTATCAGTGGCAACGGCCATACTAACCACTGATAAAACCGACATGGTGGGAGTGTCGAATACATTGACCTAACTTCCCCAGCAGGAAACTGGCAATTGTCATTACACGTCTAGGGGAGCATGTCCACCACTGCCCTCCCATGATTCCAGGTTTCAGAAGATACATGGTGGGAAATGCCTCCACCCCTCCTGCAGAACTAGGGTCAATACCCTAATACAGACCACACTACAGAGCTGGTTGAACTTGTCATCAAATAATCCAGTCAGGTCATCTTGCCACCTGTCATTTGCATTTTTCTCGTGTTATAAGAGTGCATATCAAGTAGATACCAAATGAAGTAAAATAATGTACATTATACCTTCCTCATGAGATGTCTCATCCTTCCCTCTTGGCTATCACATAGTTCTTTTTCCCCTGTGGGTTAGTTCTCATTCATGTATTTATATAACAACAAGACATATAATCATCACATTACTAAGTCTAGTATCCATGTGTCAATCTAGGAATTCTCGCTAAGTCATTCATTTAAATAAATCATATCCACTTGAGCTATATTTAAACCAAAATAATTGTGATAAGTTACGCACTAGATAGTCCATCACTAAGTGAGTCATACATGTAGTCCATACATCAACCATTTCTATCATTTCTATCAAATCTATCAATTGATTCATATAAGTAGTTTTATGTGTCAACCAAATGCATCAATATTACATAATGTTCATAAATAAATAACATGGAAATAGGATCTTAACATAGGTAGCTATCTAAGTCAAAATAGGCATCACAGATGCTCAAAAAGTGAGGGGTAGTCACGACGCATAGTTTCTGCATCCTCCCAGGTAGAAGATCCTGGGCTATACTTGTCCCACTGGACCTTAACTTGGTCCACCATGTGACATCTGAGCTGTCGAACCCTACGGTCCAATATGCGTAATGGTTCTACCATTACGGTTCCCATGTCTGAGACCTACAAGTCCTGCTAATCCAGTTTGTGAGATTCATCAGAAACATAATGTCGTAAAACAAATACATGAAAAACATCATGAGTTTTATGCAAATGGGGTGGCAGTACAAGACGATAGGCAATTGGTCCAATCTTCTCTTTGATCCTAAAAGGTCCTACGAACCGAGGTGACAATTTCGTGCCCCTCCCAAACCAAATGGTGCTTTTGTTGGGCCAGATACGAATAAAAACTTGGTCCCCTACTTCATAACTACGATCAATCCTATGTGAATCAGCATAACTCTTCTGTCTACCCTGTGCTTCCTTTAACCTTTTCCGAACCTGCTTTACCCGTTCCTCCATTTCTTGAACTAATTCCGGGCCAACTATCACTCGGTCCTCCAACTTTTCCCAACTCAACGACGTCCTGCGAGGTCTTCCATATAGAGCTTGATAAGGAGGCATCCTGATTGAACTGTGATAACTGTTATTATAGGAAAACTCTACCAATGGTAAGTACCTTTCCCACTGAGTCTTATTATCCATGACGTACATCCTAAGCATGTCCTCCAAAACCTGATTTACTCTTTCAGTCTGCCCATCTATTTCTGGATGATATGTAGTGCTTAGGTTTAACTGAGTTCCCAGTGCTGACTGCAAACTTGTCCAAAACCTAGATGTAAATCAGGAGTCTCTATCAGAAATGATCTTTGTGGGCAATCCGTGCAGTCGGATAACTTCATTGACAAACACTCGCGCCACATACGTAACATTGTAAGTGTCCCTTTCTGGGATGAAATGGGAAGTTTTGGTCAATTTATCAACTATAACCAATATAGCATTGTGCCTCTTGGAAGTGAGTGGCAAACCCACCACAAAATCCATGGAAATTACTTCCCATTTAGATGTAGGGATGTCATGAGGTTGTAGGCGTCTTGCTGGATGGTGATGATCAGCCTTCACGCGCTGACATTCAAGACATTTGGCGACAAACTGGACTATGTCATGCTTCATGCCTGCCCAAAAGAAGAGTTTCCTTGCGTCTGCGTACATCTTCTTTACCCCAGGATGTGCACAATAGAGTGCTCTATGAGACTCTCCGAGGATGGTTTCTCTTATACCCCATTCCTTAGGTACGTACATTCTCCCTTGGAATCTCAATAGCCAATCTGGTTCAAGGACATATCCTTCAACCTTGGTTCTATTTGCTTCCCATTTTGGATAGCTGAGATGAATTTTAAATACCAACTATCTTCAAAGAGTTTCTCCAATATTTGCTCCCTTAAATTTACCTTTAAGACTACTAGGGAGAAAGTTCGTGGCCTGCTGCTTAGTGCATCCGCCACTACATTCTCCTTTCCCTTGATGTATGAGATTTCAAAATCATACTCACTCATGAATTCGCTCCATCACCTTTGTCTGGTGTTCAAATCCCTTTGAGTGAAGAGATGCTTTAGGCTTTGATGATCTGTTCTTAACTCAAATCTTCTCCCAATGAGGTAGTGTCTCCATAGCTTTAAGGCTAACATCACTGCTGCCAACTCTAAGTCATGGGTAGCATATAACTCTTCATGCTTCTTCAATTTTATAGAAGCGTAAGCTATTACCCCGCCTTCTTGCATCAATACTGCACCCAATCCCTGTGCCGAAGCATCGGTGTAGACAGTGAAGTATTTTCTCATGTCTAGTACTTGAAGGATTGGTGCACTAGTTAGTAACCTCTTCAGCTCTGTGAATGCAGTGCCACATTCATTTTGTCCTTTCACTGTAATGTGGTGATGGGTTTTGCAATCCTTGAAAACCCTTCCACAAACCTGCGATAATACCCAGCTAGCCCCAAAAAACTACGTACCTCATGGGAATTTTTTGGTACTGGCCAATCCATTATGGCCTTCACCTTTTCCGGGTCAATTGAAATCCCTTCTCCTGAAATGATGTGCCCAAGGTAATGGACTTTCTTCTGAAAGAAGGAACACTATGACAATTTCCCATACAATTGATTTTCCCTTAAACAAGTCAATACTACCCTTAGGTGCTTTTCATACTCCTTTTCATTCTTGGAATATATAAGAATGTCATCAAGGAAGACTTGCACGAATTAGTCCAAATACTTTCTGAACACACCATTCATGAGGCTCATGAATACTGCTGGTGCATTGGTTAAACCGATTGGAACAACTACGAACTCAATTGGTGGTACCGAGATCGTAGATCGATTTTTGAGAAGATTGCTACCCCCTTCATTTGATCAAATAAGTCATCTATTCAAGGTATTGGGTACCTATTCTTTATCGTGGCTCTGTTTAAGTCTCTATAATCTATGCATAGCCGCAAGGAACCATCCTTCTTCTTGACAAAAATTACTGGTTCACCCCAAGGGAAAATACTAGGTTTGATCAATCCCAAGTCTAAGAGCTCCTTTAACTACATCTGTAACTCACAAAGCTCTAGAGTTGTCATCCTATAGGGTGTCTTAGATATTGGTTCTGCACATGGTTTCAGATCAATGGTGAAATCAATCTCTCTTATAGGAGGTAATCCAGGCAATTCCTCTGGAAAAACATACTTGAATTCTGCCAAAACTGGATGTTGATCTAGGGAAGGTCCCTTCTGGTCACTTACTGTTAGGGTCCCACCCTAACCCCCTTATTCATGTCATGGGATCACGTCATAGTCAAGAGTCAATAAAGCCCATATTAATATTTGTAAGTGGTTAACCCAGTTAGTTGCAATTGGGACCACAATTAGTTGTAAATGGGCGGTAGTATTAAATAAAGGTTAAATGGGCGGTAGTATTAGATAGATGGTATTAATAAAACCCACGGTATTGGCCCGTGGTATTGCATGTAGGAGTCATATATAAAGGATAGAGACTCCCTGCGGGGAGCATCGTGTCTTGTTTTGTAATCGAGCTCTGCTCTATTGGAGGTTGCCCCCTCGAAGAAGCCTGTGAACATTTCTCTCTGAGTAATAAAATCATTGCTATTCTGTGTTCTGGGTATATTTTCTTCGCATATTCTGTGTTCTGGGTATTTTTCTCGCATATTCTCTGTTCGGTATTTCTTTGCAGGTTAA
>APFE031656953.1:12552-24759 GCA_000404065.3 Pinus taeda | reverse complement strand
TAGGCCTTCCATAATACCACGGTCCAAAACCATAACATTTCATTACCATGAACCCAAAACTAGGGATCAACACATCTGACGAGACGCCATGGTCCAAAACCATAGGTTCAAGTCCCAAGGAGTAACTACCATGGACCAAGAGAAAGTCCCCATCATATACGCGCTTTTGTAACGTATAACCCGCGTGTATACACGTCTTCATCTAGATTAACCTGCGTATATGTCTTTTTCTTCTTTCTGAGTGCCTGAACTGAGATCTGCCACTAGAGTAGGTTGCCATCAAGTACAATACCTGTGTCATAGCACTAAACCAGAATCATAATGCCAACAAACACCTTCCAAGAGAAGTCTAAGGGTCTTGAAATTGGAAAAAAAATATTCAATGGAAGAAAAATTATTGGGGTCCAACGTAAGCAACTCATTTTCAAGTTGATGGGCTCTAATTTCATTTTTTAATTCCAAAAACTTTACTGAGTTGTTTCATTGCTTCATCAGGGGTATTAAGTTATGCAATATAGATTCTAAGGTCTAGAGAAATAGACATCCCTATAAACCCACACGCTTGATCTTTCTTATTTTCCCATTTGGCTACCTTATTTTCATCTTTAGGTTTAGATTCTTGGCCTGAGGCTATTCTATAAAGACCTTTACTTCTAAGTAAATCCACAATGTAGGATAACCATTGGAAGTAGTTGGTGCTGTCAAGAATAACTAGGCATGGAATTTCCATTTTAAAAGAAACTGAAACTAAAGATGTTAAAACTAGGTGTTCCAATGGAAATCTCTCGAAAAATTAGGCCAATTTAAAAAAAATGGCTCTAAAAATGACTTCTGAATAAAAAAGTTATGGCTTTTTGAAGAAAAGTTGTTGAATATGTTGATGAACTACGTGAATGTTGGGTAGTGAATGATAATGCTATATTTAAAAAAAAATCCTCCTCCTTTCCAAACTTAATCTAATTAGCTCACTTTTAAAAAAATATTACTTTATGTGACCCACTTTTATAAATAAGTGAAAGTCACTTTTACAATGGTACTTTATGAACTACCCACTAAATTGTAACTTAAATAAAAGATAAAGTGAGTTCAAAATTCTAAGTGACTCACTTTCTATAATGGGTGAGAACACTTTTACATAAATTAACTTTAAAACATAAGTTACATGTCATTTTTGAAAAAGTAACTCAATAAAAAGAAAGACTTGAACCCAAGACCTCTATTCTCATAAAGTAACTTTGGACCAAGTGAGCTAGTTTAAAAGGTTAATAATTTTTGGAAACTAGGAAGGGTTTTTATTTTTATTTTTTTGTTCACTGAAGCTTTGGAGTGCATGCTTACTTGAAAAACCTCTTTTTGCCTACAAAACAAAAAAACCACACAACCCAAAATGAACATGCAAAAGAAATCGAAGCCTTACAGTTTAAGGTTAGATTTGGCCATAAACTAAATAACTTCCTCAATGTTTCAGATTTTCCGAGATCACATTAAGGTGCAGTGGAAAAGAGCATATGCATGAGAAAAATCCTTTCTTTCGGTTTCTGGTTTGCCTAGATCACACAGAGTCACGGGGCAAAGAGAATACGCAGAAATGAAAGGTATAGATATGGTAATAATTTTTTTTATAGAGGACTATAAATCGAAATAAACAAAGAGATAAATAACTGTAACTGCAAATAAAGATTGGATACCTTCAGATCTTAAGAGTGACGTAGCTAGGGCTACCATAAACCTTTTCGCATGAAACAAAAGGGGCTCCTCACTGGAATAGATGCTCCTAACACAATAGGACAATCCTCTCGGCCTGAAAGGAGTTAGAAACAATAGATATAGGAAATGATAGTGGGATGCAGTTGTACTGACTTCATATTTGGATCACCAATGGATACAACCCTTGAATAACTATGATACCATGTAGGAATTTATAGGATAAGTTATTTAGATAGAAAACCAATGGACACCACTCATAAACAGATCACAGATCGGTACACCAATATTCTTGACGTGGTTAAAACCCTGAAAGAGGGAAACAGTCCATGACTTGAGCCAACACTGCCACTTTAGGAAATTTATTAACGTAAAAGAAAGAAAATTTACATAAGCTTCTCTCATGAATGACCATATTACAAATGACCCTCCATGCTCTTTAAATAGATATCATAGATCAATTGGGTGTTAAGCCACAAATCAAGTGTCGGTAATACCAAGGAGAGAATGAACTGTCAAATCACTTCATGTCTAGATCATATCGTGATCATTAAAATGTAAGTTACAAAAAGTACATAGTAAAGAAACACACTTTACCTAACTATACACTATACCAAGTTATACTTAACTATTTCCTATGTGTCAGGAATATCCTATCAAGAGGAATATTCAGAATTCTTATAATTTTCCCAAATTTCTAGAATTAACGCACCTTCTGAAGGGAGAAACAAATGTTGACCAGTACTGGTGTAGAAGGGAGCAACCAACACTGAACATAGGTGGCTAAAGGGATAGGGTATGCTAGGGCTAAACATACTGATTTTGAGAAATTAATCCTAGAAACTCAAGAATTTTTGGAAAGGTCATGCTTAGGGCTTTGTGAAGGGATGATGACAACATGTTCATGGATGTTGATTGATCTGGTTTGTAGGCCTATTGACCAAATGTGAAAAAATGGCCTATACCAAGCCCTTACTTCCCCTTTCATGTAATTTGCAAGAGCTTAAGCTTCTTCCTTTGGAGGTTTAGTAATTGAGCCGTTAACATGTTCCACAACTTCATTTTCTATGAGGATCCAATAAGTCCTCTTCTTTCATGCAAGAAATTTTGATGACCGAACCAACTTGTTGCTTTCCTTGCAAAAAGACACTCTGATAGATTTAGATGTGGACATAAAGGTACTTAATTTTGAAGATACTTCTTGATGGCAATATCTTCAACCTGTCGCCTTCTTGATTTTGATGATGATATTGGTAATAAAAGATTTCTTCTTGATGATAGTGATCCTTGACTCGAGATGAAGGAGATCACCTTGAATCCTTGATGATGATGATAATGCCCTTGATCTTTCTTCCCTTGGCTGAGTGGACTTCAATATGTTTCAATTTATAGTTATCCTATATTTTGAGTATAGTTAGGGTCTTTTGAGGTCTCATTCGTCAAGATGATGATTGAGTGAGGTTCCCAAGAATGCTTTAAGTGTATAATCCTTCCTTGACTGAACGAGGGTTTTGAGATCTTCTTTAGTGACTTCCTTCAATATGATGATGTAATCCTTGTCTTCTTAGTGATTTGAGATAATATATCCTTCTTGATTATTGATTTTGTTGATGATGTTTTAATGCTTCAGTCCTTGAGTGTCCTTATTTAAGCCTCCCTTCCTTGATTTGTCACCTTAGCTCTGATCCCATGCTGAGAAATCTAGGGTCAACAAGTGCAAGTTATTTCTCTTCTTTGATAACTATTTGTGGTGTATTTTTACTTTTATTAATTAATTTCTTCTTCCACTTGATTATTATTAGTGTTTTTCTTCATCAAGCAACTATGAAATCATTAGGAACAATAAGACAAAGAACACAAGGTATATGCGATCATCCAGGTCCAAAACCTCTCCAAACTGAGAAGAAAACCCACACAAAATCTTCTTCTTATAGAATATTCAATGGAAGAATTCTAAGACCTAGACCTTTAACCAAGAATTCCTCCAAGACCAGGTCAACTTTACCTCTTTTGTCAAGTTAATAATGGCTATTTCTTCCATGTATTCAATTTCGATCCTTCAACACTTTGATTGTACCTTTGACCTTCCTTACTACAACTTCGACATACTTGCAACTTCTGCAAATTTTCATCCCTAGGTTCAGAAACCCTAGGCCAAACGTGAGAGAGGAAATGGAGAGACCTGCCTTCTTTTCTCTTTGTTGGGTCTTCTTCTTCTTCCTAGTGAACTCAGTCCTCAAGTAGTCCTTCTTGGCACCAATACTTAACTCTTTTTCTAGCACTGCAACTTGGCTTCCTTGCAACATATTGAAACCCTAATTTTTTTCACACATGTGAGGTGTAGGAGGCCCAAAATAGTCTCAAACTTCTCGGTTTTCCTTCTCACTCTTATTCGTTGTTTAATAGACTTCTTATCTTCTCCGTTTTTCTCTTCTTACTTGTTCTTGAATGCTTGATCAATGTGATTTTGGAATGAGGTTGAATGCCTCTATGTATAGGCTTCCTTGGCAGCCCTAATAGGCCAACATGTCCTTCTAGAGAAGCATATTTCTCCTTTTGAAGGTCGACTTGCTTGTAGGAATTAGACAAGGTCTTGGAGGGAATTTTGACTCTATCTTTGACTCAAATAATTTTCTTTACAATATGTAACATGCCCAAGAAAGGTGTTTCATACATGATAGGGACTCCCAAGACTTGTAGATTCAATGACAAAGCCCAGAAGCTCTCAATTGGAGCTTAACCTAAAATAAATTTCCCTTGAGCATGAAACGCATGCCTCAAGATCAACAATAATAAATTTATTTTTCTCATTAAATTAAATACATAAAAGCATGATTACATATGTCATTATGAATATCGAACCTAGTTACATATTTCAACAAACAATGCCCATATTTAGTTGATTTGTAAACTATTGTTGATATTCCATTGGACAATTCATAACAATAGATCAGATGAAATTATATTTAAAATATTAAATTCTACACTATTACAATTTTATTATATTCCTTGATTTGTAGATTCACTATTGATAGTGCATGGACGTGAATTTAAAATTATGCAGAAAATAAAGAACAATTTTTTTTTTATCACACACACATTTGACACAAGATATGACCTCATAAACCCTTTTGGGAGAAAGACCCAGTTGGAAGGTGAGGCGGCTCTGCTCTCTTTCTTTGAATATAATATTTTTGTGAGTACAAAGAAGTATGGCTCGTGGCCATTGGGATACCACAGTGCAGAATTCCTCTTTGTTTTCTCTATTTCCATCCCTTTCAGTTATTTTTTCTCAGCTATGGAACAAATGCACTCGAAATAATGGAATCCCTTTTCCTCCTAGTGGCCTGATTATAACACAACCTGATAACCTACTAGTGGTTAGGTTTGAATACCTCAACCCTTAACCAGAATTAAAGTATAGAATCTTCTAGAGTCTTCTACATAATAATCACATGGCTAGCCCCTTTTCCATGAATAATTTGGGTTGACGTGGCATCCTCGCAAATTATGGTGGTGAAAACAAGAAGGTAAACTTTTGAGTGGCATAACTTTCACATACAAAATATGATTGACAATATAGGTGAAAAAGGTGATACACTAAAGCGAAAAAGTTTTAAACTTAAAAAATGTCGTTTGATGCCTCAAAATGCTCCTAGAAGGTTTCAAACCCTAATTTGCCAAACTGGGTCCCGCTGATAAAAATGGTCATGAGATTCGATTCCTCCACTTTTTCCACTCTGAAATCATTAAGATGGATGAAAAACAATATAATGATCCAATTTCAATGACATCTCATTTTGGGAGGCTTTTTGTCCTCAAAAGCTTCTACTGAATGAGGCAAGGAAACTGTTCCTCCACCTTCTATTTAGTGTACCATGTAGCTTTGAATGGAAGTTGTCCTTTTGACCCAATCTGCTAAAGGTCATGTTTCCCCTGAAAATGTAGTTTTAGACTTCTTCAGCAAAACTGTATCTTCTGTCAACTCTGCTACAAAATCTGGTGCCAAACCCTCCACTGAAGGTAGGACTTGTTCCTCTTCCTAATCTAACATGGAAGGCTCATAGAGTTTTAAATTCTCTACATTTACCACAAAGTAAATGTGCATATATGGTGGTAAACTAAGTCGATAGGCATTATCACCCACCTTTTCTAGTATCTCGAATGGACCATACTTTAGAGCCTTGATTTTCTTACCAGGCCCCTATAGCCTCTCCTTTATGAATTGTAGCCATACTATGTCTCCCACCTTGAACGATTTCTCTGTTATATGCTAATCATGCATGGCCTTATATTTCTCCTGTGAGTTATGCTGTGTCTCTTGTACCTATATATGGATCTTCCCAATATTCTCTATAAATTTTTTAGAAACAAGGCATCCCTATAAGATCTTCCCTCACTCCTCCTTACTGCCCATAAGTAATATCCAAAGGTGAAGGTTGAAAATATCCAAAACAAGTTTCAAATGGGGACTTTCCTGTAGAAGTGTGGATTGCTTTGTTGTAAGAATGTTGTATATGCCATATTTTCATCCTAGGTTTTCTGATGCTTCTGGTTGTATCCCCTCAGAAGCTGCACCAAAGTCCTGTTGACTACTATTGTATGGCCATTTATCTACGGATGTAATGTTGTAGATCTCTTCAACGTTTTGTCCATATTCTCCCACAATCTATTCTAAAATGCATTAAGAAATCTTGTGTACTTGAATGAAACGATGCTCCCTTCTATCCAAATAGCACTCAGACCTGTCCAAAGAACAAGTCTGTTGCTTCTTGCCTAGTAATGGTATTTTTATAGGGCATCAAATCATACATCTTTATGAACCTTCCAACTACCAAGAACATGTATTCATTTCCCTTCCTGGTTGTTGGTAAACCTCCCAAAAAGTCCATGGAAATGCTTTTCCAAGGATGAGTGGGTACATGTAAGGGATGATATATACCTTATTTCCTCGTTCTGGGCTTGCTGGTACAATAAAGCATGCATCCTCTTATGAACCTAGCTACCTTCTCTTACATCTTGGGCCAGTACACATATCTATACAATTTTTCCATGGTCATCCTTACACCAAAGTGCCTTGCAAACTTGGAGGTGTGAGCCTCTCTATTCAACTGCAATTTCTCACCTTTAGGACCACATAACTTATCCAACCTGTATAGTAACCCATACTGGAGATTGTCGTCAACGGTGTTGTCACCATCATGCATATGGCTTTTGACTCTTCAACTACTGAAACACCTCCTTGAATTCCACATCCTCTGAATATGCCTTCCTGTATGGATCATGGGTTAATGGCACCATGTGCATAAGAGTCCCCAAGTCCATCATCTTTGATGTGAGTGGCCTTGAGAGCATGTCGACCAACTTGTTTTTCAAAACTTGCATCAGGGCATAAATATCCTTGTCGTAGGTAGGGTAGTTAAGAATTTCCACATGAAATAATTCAGAATGGTAGCATATAGGATTTCCTCTCTACATCAAGTTAGCTCCCATAACATACCCACTCACATCTGTCTCCACTTCAAAGGGATTCTACAAGGTTTGTAATGCCAAAATTGGTGCTTGAATAATATTCTTCTTTAGCTCCTCAAAATCCATTTGGTAGCTGACCTTTCCCCACTAGAAACTCTTGCTAGTTACTATTATGGCATGGAGTAGTGTTGTTACTACTAAAATGAGGCTATGAATTTCCTCAAGTATTATGCTGCCCCAATGAAACTCATGACCTTAAAACATTATTAGGCACCAACCATTTTGTGATGGCCTTCATCTTGGCAAGATATATTTTCAAGTCTCCTCCACCTATCACATATTGCAGATACATGAAAGACTGCTATGCAAAATCACACTTCTTGAGATTTGCTAATAATTGGTGCTTCTTTAATGTCTCCAACACTTGCGTTAAATGTGAGATGTGCTCCTCCTAGGTAGTAGTGTATACCAAATAGACAACAAAAAATGAATATATAAAATGGCACAATCCATTATTCATCAATCTCATAAACATAGTCGACACATTGCATAGGCTAAATGGCATGACTAACCACTCACAAAAACCTTGTCTGGCTTTGAAGGTGGTCTTCCAGGTATCTTCTTCTTTGACTCAAACCTAGTCATATCCAAACTTTAAGTCCAATTTGGTGAAGTATTTTGCTTGTTGTAATTGATCTAGCATATCATCTATCTTGGGTAGGGGGTACCTATTCTTGAGTGTGATTTTTTTCAACACCTTGTAATCTATACACATCTACCAATTCCCATCCTTCTTTGGCACAATGATGATGGGTGACCTGCATGGTGTTGTATTCAGTCAAATTACACCCTATTCTAGTAGCTTTTGCAACTATCACATGATTCTATAATAGACTTCCTGTACAACCCAATCTTCGGAAATGGTAGGTCCAACAATAGTTTGATCCCGTGCCGCACTTCCCGTTTTGGTGGTAACCCTTTAGGCTCTCAGATCACATCTCTTTTTCTTGTAGAAATCCTTCCAATTGTTGTTTCTTGTTCTTAGTACACTCCTCCAAGTATGCTTGGACTCTTGCTAACTCTTATACAGTTTGATTTTATCTTAAAAACAATAAAACATATTTCTTGTGGGAGCTGATCAATTTCTTGGCTTGGTTGGCACTTACCAGTGAAATTTTTGACTTGCCTCTCTATGCGGTGGTGGTGAACAATCTTCTATCCTTCACTAGCTAGTACTAGTTGGCTCTCCACATCAATATTTCATCTTGCATGTACGTGTAGGGACTCCCAAACACGACTCCACATACATTGAGGGGGAACACATCTAGTTCTACTTCATCAGTTAAATCAACATTGATGGAAAATATAGTTTTGCATTGTTTTGTTATCTTTAGCTCTGCATCCTTATTCACCCATCCTAATGGATTGCTGAAAATGCAACAAAAAATTCCTAATTTAATTTTCCCTTAATTAAATTAGGAGAAATTCGAATTCTAATTTCAATAAAATACTTGGAGGAATTTAACTGAAGTGATATGGCACTTATCGTTAAGTTAAGTAAGTTAATTGAAGTAGGAGACACTTGATTTATAGTTAGCTATGATTGATTGCTAATTTCTAACAATTAGGATTAGTTAATCTGTGTTATTATGAGTTTAGCTAGTTCTAACTGACCAAGAACTAGCGAAAGATCCAATAGTGGGGTGCATCACTTTGTGATCAACCAATTAACTCGTCAATCAACTGAAAATAATTGATGCATGGAGATAAATCGAGTTACCCAGTTGAGATTGGAGTTTAAGGGTAGTGTACTATTAGTTGTAGACAATTCCAAACTGTACAGGTGGTGCATGTAGTCGGAGAAGGGCCTACAGAGATTGCGCAATTCTAATTAGGAATTTCCCTAGTTAATAGGGGGCTAATTCCTTGAGGAACAGCGCAAGGAAATATGGACTTGGCCAAGCTTGAAATTGGTTCAGCATTGGCCACAACTAGTTTGTGAAGCAGTGAGATAGAAGATACTAGTGCAGAGGTTGCTCGGGCTTGAGAAAGCATTGTATTTCTTCTCTATTTTCTGACTAATGAAATACATATAGGAAGGGGTTTTGAGCAATTGCTTTCCCCTTGGATAAATCTATGACAATATGTGATTGAAACTAGTCTCATGTTTATGTTATGATTTCTCGATCATTTAATTGTTTCCGCTGATGAGTAGAGTAAATTCAAATCTTTTGTTTTAGCATATTACATAAGTAGTTGGAATCTACAAGGAATTTCTACATGATATCAGAGCAGGAATCACAATAGAAGAGAAGAATTCAAGTTTGTCTTTGCAGGTGAATCAAATTTGTAGTATCATTCTTTAGAGCTAGCAGGATGTAATTCTATGTATTGAGACTTGAGTATGCCCTTGAGGGTAGCTCGAATTATATTTCTTGGAAGGAAAAGATGGAGGAAATCTTGGAAGATCACGTGCTGAAGAAATTCATAGAAAATGATATTTCGAAGCCTCCAACATTTGATTCTTAAGAGTTGGTAGAGTGGAAAAAGTGTGTGGAAAAGGCGAGGTGGATCATACTAGAAGGAGTTCAAGATCATATTGTTTCGAATCTCGACGGGAATGTTACTCCATATGCAATGTGGCAAGCCTTGATAGACTTGTTTCATAACATCAATGACCACAAAAAGCTGGAAATGAAGGACAAGCTTTGGAAGATCAGGATGGATAAGGGAGACACAATACCATAGTACCTGAGTAAGTTAACCAAATGGCAAGATGAACTTGGGAGTGTTGGTATTACAATTGTTGAGGATGATCTGGTAAGCCTAGCACTTCTAGGCCTTTCAAAGAGTTGGCACAACTACGAGGATTCGGTGAATGGGAGGAAGAAGCTACCAAATTGGGAGTGATTGTGGTCTAACTTGGTGCAAGAAGAGATAAGGTATAACACCAGATATTGAACCTCATCCAAGTCCGATGATGAGGAGAAATGTGCCTTGGATGGAAATGGAAAGAAACAAAAGGGAAGAAATCCCAATCCAAATCAGATTCTGGTTAAGAGGGAAAGAAGAATG
Source organism: Pinus taeda (assembly GCA_000404065.3). Classification (NCBI taxonomy): domain Eukaryota; kingdom Viridiplantae; phylum Streptophyta; class Pinopsida; order Pinales; family Pinaceae; genus Pinus; species Pinus taeda. Next base: position 14,508 of record APFE031656953.1, on the reverse strand, counting down.
ACTTGTCAAAAATCAAGTGTTTTCACTATCATGAGTTGGGAAACTATGCCATGAAGTGTCGACAAAAGAAGGTAAGTAAGAAGCCCTCGGGAGGAGTGGCAAGTGAAGATCTTGCTTCATAGTTAGAACTTGATTTCACCCTCATCGCTTGTATGGTGAGCATGGTGATGGGTAGTGTGTAGTGTATGGATAGTGGAGCCTCATTCCATATGATAGGCAACTGATAATTCTTCAGTGACTTGGAGGAGAAGGACCTCCAGATGCACATCGAGATGGGAGATGATGGAAGGTATAGCACGATTGATATTGGTACAATTACTTTTCTGAGGGAGTCTAGCTCCCCTTTCAAATTAAAATATGTCATTTATGTTTTGGGACTAAAGAATAATATCATTTTAGTTGCTATGTTGGAAGGCTGTGGCTACGATGTGATATTTAGAAAAGGAAAGGATTTCCTTAGACACATCGCCACAGAACAGGTGAAGCGAATCAGGTTCGAGTAAAGAACTTCTACAAATTGAATGCAGAAGATTGTGCAGTACTGAGTACAAAATACGAGAAGGTGCAAAGCCAAGGCATTAGTGAATTATGGCATATAATATTGAGCCATTTGAACCATGGAGCTTTGAATATCATGCAACATATTTCTACAGTACTTCCTAAGGGTACAACTAGAGCAACGAGATACATGCAAATTGGGCATAGTGTCCTGGTCCTTCACAATTGTAGCAAATCAACTGTCCCTAACCTCAATTGTAGCAAATCAATGAGCAGGACAGTAAAGCACAAGCTTTCCTTGCAAGAGTTCACTTGGATGTGTGTGGACCTTTCTAGACAGCTCCATGACCAAGCACAAGTATTATGTGATATGTAGAGGATTTCTCATAGAAGTGTTGCATCTGCTTCATGAAGAAGAAAGACGAGACATTCTCCATATTTTGTTGAATTTAAAGCACTTGTTGAGAAATAGGATAACAAGAAAGTGAAGGCTCTTAGGAGTGAGAATGGTGGAGAATATGTGTCAAATGAATTTAAGAACTCATGTGAAAAATAAGGCATTCGATGGGAGTTGACAACACCTAATAACCCACAACAGAATGGGGTAGCTGAGAGGAAGAGCATAAGTATTGTGGGAGTTGTATGAACCATGTTTCATGACCAGAGCCTAACGTTGCACTCGTGGGATGAAGCATGCAACACAATTGTTTATTTATATAATAAGAATCCTCATAGGATTCTTGGCATGAGTACACTAGAGGAAGATTTTTGAGGGAAAAAACGAGATGCGTGACACTTCAGGATCTTTGGATCATCAATTTACTATCATGTTTCCAAGGATGCAAGGAAAAATCTAGAGCATACAGCTAAGTTGGGCATATTTCTGGGGTACAAAGATACACCTCACAACTATCGTGTCTATTTGCCATCTTTGAGGATGATAGTTGTTAGAAGATATGTGAAGATTGATGAGGAGAAGACAATGAGGTGTTCGCTTTAGAGGGAAACAGTGTAAACTTTGAAAGGGGAATTATAAACTCAAAACAGGAAGTCTAGCCAAAAATCCCCAAAAACATGAAAAAAGTGCTAAAAACGAAAAGTGTTGATGCCGGAATAACACTCTTTTTTTTCTAGGGTTAATTAGCAACATGTTTTAAAAATGGCAATGAAAACCATTTTTTGTGCAAAAAACACCGTGAAAATGAAAAGTGTTGATGCTCGAATAACAATTTTTTTTTCTAGGGTAAATTTTCAACATGTGTTGAAACAAGGAATAATAATTTTTTTTTTCCCTGCGGTAAATTTTCAACATGTGTTGAAATAACGTCTGTTTTTTTCACGATAAATTTTCAATATTTTGAAATAATGACGTAAAAGACTTTATCATGACTCCGAAAAACATTGAAATTTCAAAAGAAAGAAAAAAAATAATTAAAACAATGAAAAAAACAAAACAAA
>APFE031656950.1:27613-40772 GCA_000404065.3 Pinus taeda | reverse complement strand
ATAATAAAATAAACAATACCACGGGCCAAAACCATGATAACACAATACCATCGGCTAAATACCATGAGAAACCCCACGTGTGGGCGCTTTACTGCCTTGAAGTGTGTGCACTAGGGTACGCACCCCATGAATGGGTAACCCGCGTATTTGGACGTGGTCCCTGCATGGTATACTTGCGGGTATGCACCTCCTGAACTGTTCTCCTGCATACTTCTTTATTTTCATCAAAAATGAGAGCCATGCCATGGGTGTTGCCATCAAGTACAACATCTGAAACATATAATCATACCAGAACCATAATGCCAACAATGTCTTGCTAACAAATTTCTTACTAGATTTGAAACTTGCAAACATGTCAAACATCTCCATTTTAAAATGGAACCAAAACTCCATTGACTGGAAGACATATCAGTGACATTCAGAAGGATAGGAAATTGGTGAATGGATGTTGGAACGATATAGGGTGGGCAAATATTTTGACAGAAATTGGGAAAGCGAGATTAGAGTGGCCAAACCCATTGTGCAGCTTGGGGAATGAATCGTTGGCCTTATCGATCTTTATATAATATTTACTTTATTAGAAATAATATTTTTTAATGTTTAATGATTTAGTTTTTCAAAATAATCAAGTTCCAAATTTGTTATTCCTTCGGTGTACCTTTAAACCTTTAGGAGCAATTGCTAAATTAAAGTATAGGTGAGCCAATTACCTTTCATGTAGAAATTACTCCCAAGAAGCAAACATATCAATCTTACTCAAACTAGAATAAAGAGGATAAGAACAACTCCTACCTACCACTTGAACTACACCCACTTGATAATCACTTTAATTAAATTAAAACAACTCTAAATTAATAATTCTTTGAATACTAATTAAACTCTTTAAATACTATTCAAAAATCAAGTTAGAGTTACACTAAAATTATAATTCTTTGACTGCCCATTAAAATTAAGATGAAATCAAAATTATTTTAAAATAAGGCATTTTTAATAATTATTAGTATTAAATTAGAATCACTGTAACTAGAAGTCTAAATTAGAAACTCTTAGAATACTTACCACTAACTCTTTAGTGACTCTGTAAATACCAAAATACCATTCAAAAATCAGAATACTTACCACTGACTCTTTAGTGACTCTGTGAATACCAAAATACCATTCAAAAATCAAGTTAGAGTTACACTAAGTTAGTAATTTTTTGGCTATGGATTAAAGTTCAGATTAAGTCAAAGTTATTTTAAAATAACACATTTTTAATAGTTATAAGTATCAAATTAGAATCACTTTAACTAAGTGTTTCAATAAGAAACTCTTTGAATACTTACTGATTCTTTGAATGCCAATTAAATATGGAGTTGTCTATAATGCGACTTTTTGGAGATTCCGGTGACGGAATCCGGCGGAAGAAATGAGGTTAAATCTTAATTTTTAGCAGTTAAAATGGTTTTTTAACTGCATATTTGGATTCAGCGCCCTGAAAAACCCCTGGGAACCATTGATTGTGCAGAAACTAGCTATCAAACTTGGAATTCCAGTAAATTGCTACCGGATTTTGGCCGGTAAAATCCGCCCAAAAAACTTTCAAAAAATCGCTTTATAGACTACTGCATTAAATATTCCTAACTTAGAGTTACACGCTAAATTAGTGACTTTTTGGATCCATCCCCATTACGGTTAAGTTGCCGTTATTAGAGTTACCTCAAATTAGTAACTCTGTGGATGTATTCCAATTATGGAAATTTTTTGGATCTATTCCAATTAAGGTTAAGTTGGTGTCACTAGAACATTTGATTCAAAATAAATCGTTTTAGTGTGATTTTTTGAAAGTTTTTTGGGTGGGTTTTTCTCGTATAATTTTTCTAAAATTTAACAAGAATTTATAAATAATTTATGCACAACAAAAAGACCATACTAATCCATATATAATCTAAAAACCAGTTTTCACGTCCAATTTTTTCACGATCCCACTAAAGCAAAATCCACACAGGTTCAATGTCTACACCATTTTAGTAAAATTAGGTACCACTTCGATCGCAGTAGCCTTTTTGGAACGCTGTTGCGGATCGGGCTTCTCATCGGTAAATTGATCGATCTCTGTTTCGAAAGAGGGTATTCCAAGATAGGAAAACTACGATGCTTCTGAGAAAGTGCCGACGACGCCCACAAGGAATTGGTGCGCATTCCGGCGGAGGTATTCTCCTATCATTTGAGGCCGAAGGAAACGGGTGAGCATCCATTTTATGTTTCAGCAAATTTAAGAGTGCCCTACAGTTTCTTGCATTATTTTGCGGGTCGTTTATCAATACTTTTCATTGCGTCTTATTTATTTCCACAAGTGTTTCCAAATAAATGCGTGGGCATGAAAGTTATTGACATCTTTGTATCGAGTATAAGAATGCATGTCCATATCAGGCGCCTCAGCAATTGAAACAGTGCAGACTGTAACTATAAATTTGTTCCTAGATCGTTTTGCTCATGTGAAAGGATTCTACTTTATTCAAGATATCCTGTTTATTTCTACATTTTCTATAGGACGGTTGTTCTATCTCGTCCCACCTTCTGCTTTATTTAAGATATCTGTTTATTTCTACATTTTCTATAAGATGGTTGTTCTATCTAGTCCCACCACAGTTTTTTTGTTTTTATTTAAAGAAACCCTTGTTTTTATATAAAGAAACCCATCAGAGGGATGGAATTTGATATGTAAAGTGATTTGTCTATGTTTTTTTTGAAAAGTGTGAAAACCCTCCTTTAACTATGGATCTGTTTTGAAATTCTAACCATGGAACTCACAACCTCTCATCTTTTCTATATGCTCGCCGCCGGATCAAATATTTAGTGTGCTTATGGGTAGTCTTAAGTCTTGGCCTAAACAATGAATCCTTTTTTCTTAATGACTAGTATTGTATGCAGAATATAACAATTCTTCCTTATATTTCTATATTGAAATTCCTTATATTTCTATATCTTTTCAATATGTTTTCAAATATTATATTTTTATTGGTTGATATATGTTTTCAAATATTATATTTTTACTTGTTAGTAGAATGTTTGTATTTTATATGTTGTTAAAATTTAGTTACATCAATTTTATGGAGAGTAAGAGAACATTTTAAGAAAGAATGTAGTAGTTTTTTTGGGAATTAATTTCCATAATTGCTTTGGTTTAAACTTTTATAAAGTGATAGATAATTTCTTGCCACTTTAAAGGTTGTTATTTTTATCCTTAATATCAGACTTGTGAACAACAATAATGTGATAAAAATTTCCATTGTAACAAAGAGTACCTTTGTCAGCACTTGGAAGCACAGTGAATCAATACATAACAAGCATATCTTACAGAAAACACCTCTACCACAAAAAAATTAGATAACATTACACCAAAAGAGATAATCGAGCTTGTACCAGTAGCACAACTACACTACCACCAATATAAGTAAGTACAATGAATTCCAGAGAGATCATGCGAAGGCGTGCTTATGTAACAAGGTATTAAGAAGAGCACCGTTGATTTTCAGGATCAGATTGGTTGAATTGCAACTTCAGGTGGAATAGTATCTTGATCCTTTGTTAGAAGGTAATTGCACCATGCTATCAGTGGATTATGTTCTAAATTGATTGGATGAACTTCCATTTTACCTTGTAACATCTGTATTCAAATTTGGATTTACTTGGATAGAGATGGGACCCCATTCTTTCTGAGTGCAGAGGAAGGGTTATGAGAAAGGATTAACTTTTTGTTCCTAAAAGAAAAAAAACATGAGAATAGTACTCCCTGTCTCAATCTGTTTGATACATGTGGTAAGATTCTTCAGCAATTTCTCTTCATTTCCATGCTTAGTGACAATAATTATAGTTTGTAATTGGAATGCCAGTTACCAAGATTTATGCAATATGTAGTGCCTAAGTAGATCTTCAACAAATACGGATGACATACATATATTTTTCTCCATAAGATCAGTGTTACGATACTTCTGAAATGATATTTGAACCAGACCTTAAATGCATGTGTATTAGCTCTGAAATGGAGGGCTGAAAATACGATCAAACCTTATTCTGAGGAAGGCCGAGAGACCTTCTAATCATCATCAACAGATAAGTGGGAAAACCCATATGCTCTAGATATACACAAGCTGTTGTTGAGGTGATTGAAATTGAGGCCGACCAACCTTTAGTTGTAAGACGTAGAGGTAACATAGATCTTTGACATATGGTAAAATTCATCTTAGACAAGGAATATACCTTAGAAAATCTTGTAGCTCTAGCTCTCATGGCCAAGGGTGATGGGTTCAGATTTCCACATATGTGTGCCAGAAAGAGTTTTGCTTTTGCAAATATTGTGCCTCTGAAAAACCATAGTCATCACAACCTTTAAATTACTGAAAGAATACCCAAAAAAATCACAGATACTTTATCCTTAGTGAAATGCACAGTAGATTAGGTGATGCATTTCTCTCACTCTAGCTTGGGCTTGTCCTCACTGGGCTCTGAAACTGTGTTAATTTTGGTTAACATGTTCTTAGGTTAGGTCAATTACTTCAATGATCCATATTAGTCTATTTTTACATTTTCTTTTCAAATAGTAACAAAAGAAAGAACATAAATTAGGTACGCAAAATACAAACCAAGACAAGAGAGCCAAGCCAAGAGAACACAAGATTGGCACAAGTTAGGGAAAATCCCCAAGATGGGGAAAACCCTTGATCAATTATTATTATTATCAATATAAAATGTTCAGAGAGAGAGAGTACAATATTATTGTCCTCAGGTAAGAGGATGACCCAAACAATGATGCAATCCTGACATTCTGTCAACAAGTGTGAGCCTCGTCTGATGATCAACGATGGTCATGACATGAGAATGAAGGCTCTATTGAGCTTGAACTTCTTCAACAATAGACAATATCCGATATAGGGTTTATTTTCTGACTATTACAACCACACTGCTTATCTTCAAACCTCCTTTCAGGACAACGACTACCCTTCTAGAAATTCAGACCATGGTCTAAGGCTGATCTGAGCTTGAGTTAACCCTTAAGCAAGCCACAAAACCCATATACTGATTGACACAAAGACTGTGGTCTTATTTGGGTAAAATCTTGCCCTTTATACCCTAGTCTAAGATAATTTAGAACTGTGGCCTGCCTATAATAGTCTCCCAGTGTTGCGTCCCACCTTCACAGTAGAAGCCCTTCACAAAAAAACCCACAACCTTCCTTCAAATAGCCCCTAATCCTGCGACTTCCTGTCTATAGGGTCTCGGCCCGAGGAAGAAGTAAAATGTTGCTTGAATAGAGCTCAAACTATCCCAAACTAGCCCCAAATAGCCTCGATCTCCTACCTTAGTATCCTGGCCCAACAAATAGCCTTGCGATGGTGAGAACCTAGCCCTTCCTCCTTCTTTGGTGCCATCCTCCTTATGCGGTCATTTCAAAGAGACAGATATGTGTTGAAGATGTGTGTAATGAGGTTGAAGACACCTCTATATATACAAATCGTTGGGGATCAAATGACGTGACCATTGGGCTTGATGAGCTTACATAGAGGTGAGGCTGACCTTGATAATTTACATGAGAGAGGGAATAAATTCAAAAACCCATTTCTCCTTATCCAAATTTGACGATATTTAGGTCGATTTTGGTCCTCTCAAAAAGAGGAATTCAATGCAATAATCATCTCCATCAAATTAGTTGTCCAATGGTCAAATTTGGCCCTAGTTTCCAATTTTAACATCTCATGTATTTATACAAGCTCTAGCAATTCGAATTTCTAATTATGAAGCCCCTAAAACATAACAAATTATGTGAAGACCCTTGGTTACAATCCAACCAAGATAACTTAACAATTAATCAATATTTAATCTTATCTAGCTCACGTAGGGATGAAGTCGTCCATGTGAAGTGCTCTCCAAGGCTAGTGTTGAGGCCTCTTGTGCTCAAAGTGTGGGAGAGGGCCTCGAAATCAATAAAGAAGAGGGACATGGCCTCTAAATGTTGCAAAACATCTCCAAACCCCTATTTGGGCTCTAAATGGGTCTCATGTGTCTAAAAATGGATCAAGATCAAGTCAATGCTCCATTAATGAGGGCACGAAGATGACACAAGCCCTCCCATGTCTCTTCGGATGTGACAAAACCTCCTTTAGGCCATGGATCGACTGTCATGTGTTGAGTGTTGATGTGTGGTTGATTGGGCAACATGGTCCAAGTGCATCATCTATGTGTTGTTGGGGCACGAACAAGAAATGTGTGGTGCTGAAGAAGCCCATAGTGGGGCAATCAATGCTTTGCAATGGTGGAGGCCCATGGCTCTCAATGCTCACCCTACAAGTGCCATTATAACCCTCTAGAGGGTGTGTATCTTGTATAGGGAGACCAAGTTCAAGATGGAGACCCACCTGTAATCCTATATAAGATCAAATGTGTCCTCCTCACTTTCCAGTACAACAATCCATTAGTGTAATTAAGTCAATAAGCTTACTAACCAGGGGAAAAAGTGGACACTTCATAGTGGAATGCCCTTCCAAATGGGATTTAAAATGTACAATTTTTACCAAGCTCAACAAGAGAGGTTAATAAAGGAACCTATTAGGTGGTTTCAACCTTTAAGGGGGTGACAGGTCCATGGTACATCCATCAAATGGTAGGTGCCATGTGAAATGATGACGGAACAGAGTGGGGGCAAAGGAAATGCTCCAAGCCACATGCCATGCCACTAGGGTAGCTATGATGAAGGAAGCCCACACATTGGGTACATGGATGTAATATGCAAATTTATACGACCAATTTTATGTCTAGTTTAGACATCCAAACAAAGAAATTATTAGACTCTCTAGGACATATCTTAAGTGTGATAAACTGCTAAAATTTTGAGACATGTAGAGAAAAAAAACAAAATAGTGTCTTGAAAACATTTTATGGTGGTTGTAAGGTGGCATCAATGCCTCCCAAAGTAAAGGGGTATATGGGGTCAAAAAATACTCTCGAGAGGACAAACTCAATGAGACAATGATGGTGGTAACACTCCAACTCATAGGTTTACTCACACCTTTTCCTTCTGTCCTATACTTCATAAATTCATCAAATTAGAGATCAAAAGTGAAGACAATCTCCAAGATTATGGGTTTTTCATTGATCATGGACATTTACTCATGCATTCAACCAAATGTAAAGAGACACACATTCATGTAAAATAATCAATGGAAAATACAAATAAAGAGAAATGTGTTAGCTGATTTACCATCCCATAATCACCATCAAAGCCAATGGAAAAACTCGAAAGGCAATGAAAAATAGATATAAGAAAGTCTACCATTCTTCTACAGGGTATTCAAAATTATGGTGTGAAATGATAATTAGTTCCTTGAACAGGTTCATCAAACTTTAATGATCTTAAACAAGTATGACGGAAAACAATGAAAAACTATAAACATGAACCTCATCATAAATACAAGTGACAATATTATGGTAATGGAACATATATGGTTTTAAGAGATAAAGGAAGTTTGAGACCATGTCCTGACAAAAAAAATAAGGGATGCACTCAAGGAGATCTTAATCAGGAAAGCATGAAAATGGTTATGCTAACTTACACCTCAACTTTATTGGTGGTTAGATGAGAAAGTGTCATGAGAGGCATGGCATTTGCCAATTATATTCCATTTGTTTTCTTTTTATTTTTGGTCCTTAAGATTTTTCCATGAATCTCATAACGTGGAGGTTTCCCCATTTAAAGAATTCACATTGTTCACTTTATTTGGAAATTTAATTTGTTGTAAACTGATCGTTGAAAGAAGACATGCATGTGGTTGAGATTTCCTTGAGGATTATCATATGGAAGCAGCTATAAGATAGGCATTGAAAGCAACTATAAGAGGAGTGAATAACAAGGAAAATGGACCGAATACCTCCCCAAATAAAAAATGAGTTGACTTATTCTTATCATTAAGGTTAAAAGGCAGGATTTTGCAATAATATTCCATCTAAATAGCAGATCATAATATAGTTGGAAACCATGAAGACCTTGTCAAGCTAAGAATGTTTTCTTTCCTCTTCCACAAGTAGCTAAGGTGAAATAATCGTCATGCTTTGGGTCTTTGTATAGGAAGAGTCGAGGGAATGTAGAAGGGTTGAAAAATATTCTTTAAGTAGTTTTACAACAACATAACTCATCATTCTCTCACTTAGCAATTTCAACGATCCACTCCACCAGTGCTTGCTACTAGGATTATTGCAGCCCGTCATGTGTTGCCACTATGATGTAATTTGATCCTCTAAGTAACAAATTGATTTAGTTCAACTAGGCCTTGACTTTGGCTCTTCAAATATTTTAGATGAAGAGTTGTTAGTTGTATTCAAGTGTTTGGTTATCTTTAATGCATTTACAATATATCAATAAGTGGCAGAATTTTGCCATAATAGAAAATATAGTACCCTCTAACCAAATGGCCAACTTCATTTCTGACCACCACCATATTCATTATCTGAGTATAAAGTTGAGGGCGTAGATCTTTTGCCATGCATATTTTATACAATACCCATAGGGGCATTTTAGCAATTGTGAAATATGACACTTAACATGACACGACTTTAGATTTTGCTTTGAATTTTCCAAACTAACATTGTCAACACAATTCAAAATATAGGCAAATAGATTTAGACTCCTCAAAGGATTAAATCATACTCGACTCTTTTTTTCCTTGCAATGTGGCTCTTCCACTAGTTGTTATAGAGTGCTCTAGATGGTGTCTACCGTGTTCTCGCCTTCCCTACTCTTCATACCACTAGACCAAATACCCTTCTCCTTATTGTCCATTCTCTCTTGAAAGAAAAATCCAATGCATGCACCTAACTGACAAAGGCCCACACCATTTGTTCCCACACCCCTCACCAACCACCAAGAATGGTTCATCCTCCCATATTGTTTTTCCATCCTTGCATCGTGCTTCCTTGATCATTTTACCGTCAAGAAAAAGGTCTCTCTAGCTTGTGTGAGTATGCCAACTACCCCTTGCCTCCCAGATTGTATTATTATATATTTTTTTGATGTAGCCAGGAAACCTGCATGCGCTTAGGTACGAGGTAGTTCTCTTCTATGTGGCCCAATGCTGTTACAAAGAATCATATATGTGTGTGTGTGTGTGTGTTTTCTTTCTTTCAACTTGTCTGTTGTGCACACTTGTTAGTTGCCATGGCTGCCACTAAACAAGTCAACATCCCAAGCAATTTCCCCTTCCTCCGCTTTGGAATATGTGTCCCCAAACTCAGTTTGTTTTATTTAGTTAATTTAACAATGTTTATGATAAACAAGTAATGTGACTAGGACTATTATAAATACAAGAGTTATACCTCTTGCAATTTGGGAAATCAATTTGGTGAGAGGAAGTAACCTAGCGACTCAGTGAATAAACAAGGAACCGATGAAGATTTGAGGTAAGATAGTCTAAGGTCCAAAAAGAAAGGAAAGAGAAATCTGAAGAATTCAAAAAGGAACTCGTTAAGGGAAAAATATATATACAAACTTGTGGAGTGCAAGGCATATTCCAATAGGATTAACGAGGTTTGAGATAAGTAAACAAATATGAGTATAAGAGAGAAGTGAAGACAAGCTAAGGAACCTGGTCAAGGTAGTGTAGACAAAATTCAGAAGGGACTACCAGAAAACTATATATCTGAGTAGATTTCTGAAATATATATTTGATCAAAGTTTTGAAGTGTATATGTGTCAGAGCAAAGATTTGAAACATATTTTTGTGATATATTATTTGTGGAAAGAGGGAGAGGTTCTTAGTAATAGGGTTTGTGTTTTATTGGGGAGAAAGGTTGTGATCAAGCTTTCCAAGTCTGAGTTGACTATAATCCAATTGGAGTTGTTGTGAAGTATGTATTTTCATCAAAACCAATTTGACCGTACAACTCAAACTGGTTTTTGAAGAGTTTTTTTGTAATAGATTATTTGGAGCACCTTTGAAGAAATCCTTTGAGGCATTCTTGAATAGACTTAAAGTCATATCTGAAATAGAAGTAAAGTAATCCTTGCAGACCAAAGGACATTCTTTAATCACATGTGAAGATCCTAGGAGACACCTTCATCGAATGATAAAATGATAACATACTTTGAGCATCTTTTGAGTTGACAGTGGAGTGCATTTATGATGACATTAATTAAGCATTTTTCAAGCCTTTGTTGAAACAACAGTCACTCTTGAAGCATAGTTGAAGACCAGCACATGAAGACTTATTTTGTTGAAGCAATCATCCTTGGAGTAAGCGTGCTTGAGCCAGAGGCGATGTGGGATGGGTGACCTCCTGGGAAGTCCTCGTTATCAGGTGTAAGCCCTGGAAGTGATGATTGACATTATGTGATTCATTTCACTAGTTTCAATACCACTTCTTCACCCCTGTGAGCATCACCCAATGCAATGAGTGCTAAGTGGACTATTCAAAAATCATGAGAAATTAGTCAGTTACGACTACCTCTCATGGAAATGGTCATAGATGAATGACTTACTTAACGCAGTTTAATCCCAAAATGATATCTAATGTAATGCATTGCGAAAACCCCTCAATACTTAAATTCAAAAGAGTGAATGGAACTCTACTTGAATGGTTCATGAGGCACAACACTGGCTAAGGTTTTGCAAATGGGGTAGCAAGCTAAGTGGGCTTGATTGTGGGGAAAACTCCACAGTTAAGTGCGCTTGAGCCAGAGGCGATCTGGGATGGGTGACCTCCTGGGAAGTCCTGGTTACCGTGTGCAAGCCGCGGAAGTGATGATTGACACTATGTGATTTATTTCACGAGTTTCAATCCCACTTCTTCACCCCTGTGAGCATCACCCGATGCAATGAGTGCTAAGTGAACTATTCAAATCATGAGAAATTAGTCACTTACGACTACCTCTCATGGAAATGATCATACGTGAATTACTTACTTAACGTAGTTGAATCCCAAAAATGATATCTAAGATCCACATCCTCATGCTCGCGTTCCCACCAAATAAGCATTTTGTATGTCCTACATTGCAAAAAAGACGTATTAGAACAATTTAGTTCAAAAAAATTTGGGCGGAAATGGAGAAATTTTAAATTTTAAAACCTATTTCACGGGGTTCGCACCTGCTAGTTACAGACAGTGCATAGGTCTGCACTCATCGTAAGCAATAGGTGCGGACCCATGACTTTTTTATTTGTAGAAAAAAGTTGAGGTCTGCAGGGGCCACATGTTACACCTGTGGACCCCCGCGAGCGTTTTTCTAAATCAAATTCTTATTAAAAAATCAATTTTAAGGCGCTAAAATGAAATGTAAACAGTTGAAATGCAAGACAAGGATGATGTGGACTACCTGGAGCTGACGGTTTTTTATTGATCCAGGTGGATATTGGTGGCCACCTGCCAAATCCACTTGGGCCCCCACCATTGTTTCCTTTAGCTTTTCAATTTCCTAAATTGTAGCACAATTTACTATTTTTAGCAGTTTTTCACGTCTTGAACTTCTGGAGCCGTTTTGAGGTCCTAAATGACGTTTTTTGGGAAATCTGGGGGCAACATGGGTCCATGGACCGATGTTTCCCTTCCCAAAATGGTAGTTCTCGGATAGATCTTTCTAATGAGCTATTGTACGTGTCAAACAGAGATCGTATGCCAAAGTTACAACCCCGGGAAGTTGATGTAGCAATTTACCCAAACGGGGCCCACAGTGTGGTGTTTCATCCTCTAAGGTTAGGTTTTGGAATGTTAAGGGTTTTCCATTGTTTGTCAATAATAAATAGGCCTTCGAGCCTCATTTTAACATAGTTCAGAGGCATGTAGCCACCACATCTCTTCTCATAGATAAGCTAGCATCGCCCTAGCTGGTTTATTTCCATTACTATTTGTAAGCATATTTTAGTATTTTACATTAATGAAATGAAGTATTATTTCCACTGCATATCTATGTTTATGGTTATCTCTGTACTTTGTTTCATACATGTTTATGTCCGAATCAGTGGTATCAAAGCGGTATGCTTTTTTTCTTTGTTTTCTTTGCATGTCCCCAACGAGGTCGGGATATAAGGAGTTAGGGCTTGAACTGGTCGAACCTTTGCAAGACCAGCCTTGCAAATCCCGACGGCCTCCCATGGTAGATGAGAAGAAATACAAGGAGGCAGGAGATCCTATCAAAATATTGCTCGAAGAAGCCCTCGAGTGACAACGGAACGTGATGATGGATAGCTTTGCCCAGATCCTTCAGCGGCTACCCAGAAGCGACGCAACGGCTTCTAGCAACTACTCTGGAAACACCACACCCTTTAAGGTACAAGTTAATTTTGAAATCCCATATTCGAGGGTCAGATAGACACAGATGTCATAGATAAATGGTTAAATCTTCTAGAGGGTTATTTTTCTGTTCATGAATTTTCGAGTCAGGAAAATATTGTTTTCGCTCTTCTCAAAGTAGCCCCCCATGTCAAGGACTGGTGGGAAACCTACTGCAAGCAGAAGGATGAAAGTACCATCTCACTATTTTCAGCTGCATCCACCTAGAATTCATTTCGGGCTGGCATCAAGGAGCAGTACTACCCTGTCGGAAGCTATAAGGATGAATACATAAAGTGGACCACGCTACGGCAGGGAAGGGACCAAGACATGCCAGAGTTCACCAATCTTTTCCATACCCTTTGCGCAAAGTTGGGTATCAAGGATACGGAGCAACATTTGATACTCAAATACCGCGACTGCCTGCACAAGTACATCCAAGAAGAAATAGAATTCCTAAACATCTCCTCACTCGGCACAACATACCGATATGTCGTCAAGGTCGAGCAGAAGTTTAAACAAAAGAAGCGAGAATTTGGATCTACGAATCCAAAGCAAGGGAAAGGTGCCCCTAAACCACAGAACAAAGGACAAAGCCAAGGGGAGGTAGCCCAAGAAAACCCGCCAAAGTTGCAAGAAAATAGCAACACCGCGAAGCCGAAAAAGGACACGGGAAAATGGTGTGAGTTCCATAAGAGCTCCACCCCCAACACAAGTGAGTGTCGGGCCAAGCAGTCACTGGTGGCTGAGCTAAAGGTTTTTGAATCAGATGCATGTTCCGACTCTGAGTTAGAACTCGACAAGGGGAATGACAAAGGGAAGTAGATCATTGATGCAGATCCCAAAGCCACTGTTGCTACTGCCA
>APFE031656950.1:0-27108 GCA_000404065.3 Pinus taeda | reverse complement strand
TAGGACAACCATACTTGTGGAAGTGACATGATGTGTATGAATCAAGGCCCCGTGCTGTTATTATTACATTGGGAAATAAGTTGTACAGGATACCATAGGTAGCACCGCCTACCGCCATCTCTTTGGTTACCTTAAAACAATGCAGTAAGCTCATTTCGAAAACTGGGAAATTTTTTTTCTTGATGATACGCCCTCAAGGAAAGAAGAATACGGTGGCCACGACCTCTAGACAGGGCCCCTCTGCACAACAACTACAGATAGACAAGGTCGTGGAGGAGTACGAGGACATCTTCACCTCCCCCGCAGGGGTTCCTCTGCACTGTCAGGTCAAGCACTCCATCGATCAGACCCTAGGTGCGTCGCTACCCAATGGACCCATTTATGGGTGCTCTGTTCCAGAGAACAATGAAATCAAGAGGCAGATTCATGAGTTACTACAGAAAGGTCACATCCGTCCAAGTTCATCGCCTTGTGGGAGACCGGTCGTGTTGGTATAGAAGAAGGATGGGACTTGGAGACTCTGTATTGACTATCGGGCGTTGAATAAGATCACTATCCGTAATAGGTACCCGATCCCGCAGATTGATGACCTCCTGGACCAACTAAAGGGGGCCAAATATTTCAGCAAGATCGATCTGAATTCAGGATATCACCAGGTATCAATCGAACCCTTTGATGTGTGGAAGACTGCCTTCAAAGCCGAGGGCCTTTTCGAATGGTTGGTGATGCCTTTCAAATTGACGAATGCTCCTGCAACCTTCATGAGGCTAATGGATGATATCTTGCGACCATTCACCAACTCATTTGTAGTGGTATACTTGGATTACATTCAGATCTTCAGCTAGAGTTGGGAAGAGCACCTCCACCATATCCGACAGGTTCTCCAAACACTGAGGCAACACAAGCTATGTGCCAATTTGGAGAAATACACTTTTTGCATGACCCAGGTTCAATATCTGGGATACATTATTGATGAACAGGGGGTGCATTTGGATGCAGCCAAGATCCAAGTCATTCGAGATTGGCCATCTCCAACCACTCTAACAGAGCTCCACAGCTTTCTAGGTCTTGCCAGCTTCTACCGCAGGTTCGTGTTAGGGTTTTCTCATATCACTTGGCCCTTGAGTCAAGTCACCAAGGGAGGAGCGAAAGAAAAATTCTTTTGGTCTGAATCTCAACAGAAGGCATTCATAGAGTTGAAAGATCGCCTCTACATGGCACCAGTGCTTGCGTTACCAAATTTACAACAAACATTTGAGGTCGAGACAGATGCCTCTGACTATGCTATTGGGGTAGTCCTTACTCAACACGGGCATCCAGTGGCATATCACAGCTAAACACTTTCAGACACAATCCGGAAGTATCCCACTTATGATAAAGATATGTATTCCATTGTGCAAGCCTGTCGATAATGGAAGCATTACATTTTGGGCAAGGAAACGGTCATCCACACAGACCACCGACCCCTGCAGTTCATACAGACCCAAGGAAAATTGTAGAATGATCACCATCAGAAGTGGTCCACATACCTACAACAATTCCATTTGAATATCAATTATAAGAAGGGTAGCACCAATAATGTTGTAGATTGCTTCAGTCGACCACCAATCATGGCGTTAACCACTGTGCTCAACTCTTGTGGGCACGAGACTTCTGATTGGCCACATCTCTACAAAAGCAACCCAAAATTCAACCACACATACCAAACACTCTTGGAGGGTCAGCATGTTTCAAATTTTCACCTCTAGGATGCCTTATTATGCCACCTAAGTCATCTTTGTGTTCCTTCAAGCGAGCGTGCCAAGATGATTTGGGGAGCACACTACAGTCGGGCTACTGGACATTTCGGGGTCGAGAAAATAGTGGCAGTACTGCAGAATTATTTCTATTGGCTGAATCTTCAACAGGATGTCGGGAAGTACATCAAATCATGCACTGCCTGTGCCATTGCCAAACTGACCATCAAGAAGCAAGGCCTCTATACCCTGCTGCCTACCCCTAGTCAACCTTGGGAATCCATCTCCATGGATTACATGTCAGGCCTTCCTTCCACTAAGAATGAAAATGACTGTTTTTTTGTGGTCGTCGATAGGTTCTTAAAAATGGCCATTATGGCTGCCTGCGAGAAGAATATCACAGCAGAAGCCACTACTAAACTCTTCTTGTAACAAGTTTGGGTACACTTTGGGATCCCACAGTCTATCATCTCAGATTGGGACAGCAGGTTTCTAAGTACATCTTGGTCCAGTCTCTGGTTGATGCTCAACACCAAACTCACTAAGTCCACAACCTTCCATCCTCAAACTGATGGCCAGACAGAGGTTGTCAACAGGATGATCGTACACATTCTGCGCATGTACATCTCAAAGAATCCACGCACATGGGACGAGAGCCTCCCCTATGTTCAGCACAGCTACAACTAGGCTCTCCATAGCTTGACTGGCCACAGCCCTTTTCAGGTGGGCTTGGGATTCCAGCCACTACGTCCCGTTGATGTGGCCATGCCATTTATATCTACTCACACAGATTTAGCTCATGTCCAGTCCGAAACAGATAAGGCAAACAGCTTCATTGAGCATATCCAACATATTCGCCAACAGGTCCATGACATTCTGGAGAAATCAAATGCCAAGTACATGCAGCGACATGATCAACATCGGGTGCCACACAAGTTTCAGGTGGGCGACAAAGTATAGTTGCATTTGTAAAAGGAACGCTTTACCGGAGCCTACCGGAAACTCAGACCACTCTGATATGGCCCTTACACCATTACCAAGGCTGTGGGAGAAAATGCATTTGAGCTCAACATTCCCCCATTCCTTGGCCTACACCCAATGTTCAATGTGGACCGCCTTTGGCCATGCTTTCCACCATTACTAGACACATCCGACATTGCAGAACAACTCACACCCACAGAGTTAAATCCAGATTGCATGGAACAAGCTACAGCTGATCGGATCATGGACACACAGATCAAGCACACTCACCAGCAGAATATCGAATTGTATCGAGTTGTCAAAGCAGGCCAACTCCTTCACGAGGGCAAGTGATTCACCAGGGACCAAGTTCAACAAAAGTTTCCTCATCTCATGGAGGAACTCAATGCAATGGGGACCATTGCTTCCTAAGGGGCGAGGAATGATCCAGGTGGATATTGGTGGTCACCTGCCAAATCCACTTGGACCTCCACCATTGTTTCTTTCATCTTTTCAGTTTCCTAAATTGTAGCATAGTTTACTATTTTTAGCAGTTTTTCATGTCTTGAACTTCCGGAGCCGTTTTGAGGTCCTAAATGACGTTTTTTTGGGAAATATGTGGAAAACATGGGTCCATGGACGAATGTTTCCCTTCCCAAAGTGGTAGTGCTCAGATAGATCTTTCTAACGAGCTATTGTACATGTCAAACGGAGATCGTATGCCAAAGTTATGACCCCGACAAGTTGATGTAGCAATTTACCCAAACAGGGCCCACAGTTTGGCGTTTCATCCTCTAGGGTTAGGTTTTGGAATGTTAAGGGTTTTCCATTGTTTCTCAACAATAAATAGGCCTTCGAGCCTCATTGTAACATAGTTTAGAGGCAAATGGCCACCACATCTCTTCTCAAAGATAAGCTACCATTGCCCTAGCTGGTTTATTTCCATCACTGTTTGTAAGCATATTTCAGTATTTTACATTAATGAAATGAAGTATTATTTCCACTGCATATCTATGTTTTTGGTTATCTCTGTAATTTGTTGCGTTCTTATTTAAGTCCGGATCATCGATTCCAACAGACAGATTTTCCGCAATCTTCACAGGAAGTTTCTTACCCAAAAGCTCTCACTTCTCACTCTTAAATCAAACGGTAAAAATGAATTTACGAAAGCCCTTTTTATAAACTTTTTTGAATAAATGAACTTTTAATTTATTTATTTTTCACTTTAAAAAGGTAACTTTCTGATGCATTTTTATTTATTTTCAACAGGTACGAGTAATGTTCTGAGTTTTTGTGCAAAATATTGGATTTTTCAGGGAAAACTGATCATTTTCAATAGAGAGCATACTTTTTTCACTTTTTTCAGACTCTCCCAAAATTTACGAAAAAGTGAAACATAGGAGTCCTCTTTAAGCTCTTTTCTGACTCATAAAATATGAAAAGATTGACTAGTTTTTCCTTTTTAAACTCGTTAAAATGGAATTAAAAGGACGGTCCACTTACAGCTCTTTTCTGACCATATAAACATGAAAATATCGTTGGACTTTTGTTGTTTCAAGTTCGATATTGGTTATAAAACGATGTGTCTTTGATCGCTTTTTTACCTTTTCAAGATCGGAGCCACTAATTATGAAAAGTATTCCTTGATCGTCATGGTCAAGTGGTTCTCTCAAGCATTATTTTATACTTTTTCGGGCTTGGGGAACACAAATTTACAAAAAAGGACATCCATGGAGTTTTCTTAAGTTTTTCTTTTGACTCGCTAAAATTGAAAAACATTGAGTCCTATACTGGACTCGTTAAAATTTAACAGTAAAGGACATGTTTAATTTTAAACAAGAACGAACCACTCCTTCTTAGGGTTCGAATTTTAAACTAAGTTGGACTAATCTGAAGGATGAGCTTATAAACAAGTAAATGTTATCCTCCTCAAGCTTGTCAAAAATAAAGAGGTACTTGCCAGAAATGGTAGGGGAAAAGAGAGAAAAATGAACTCGTCTATTACACCTTGTGTTTTAGAAAAGCAATTAACCACTCTTGAACACGACACTTTTATTCACTTGTGTTGGGAAATCCTCTGCCTAATAGTTAATCAAACTATATTGAAAATCTTCAGCCAGTTTCTGGGTATTAGCTTTGGGTCAATTGTCACCAAACCATCTGCAGTGTCGTTATGTGTTCAAGAGGTCAGTTCAAATAAACCATTCATCTGCAAAATATCTATCATCCATTTTGACCATCCCTGAGTTAGTCCTTGCCAAATATATTTCTTCAAAACTTGATCTATGATTTTGTGTTGTGGGCTTGCCTACAACAGATCTCTTTTTATTGACTTCAGCTCATTATCTAGAAATATGATCTAGGAATCATCAGTACCCTGGAATCTGCATGCCCTAATGGCAGGTTTCTCGACTTCGATGATAGGTTGCATCATTGGCCTTTGATCAAAGGATTCTATGACATGTTCAACATCAGCTCATCTATTCACATTTCATGGATTGTACTGAGTACTTTGAGAGCCATTGACATTACTAGTGGTTTCTCTCACACTTGTTAACAGTTCACATCATTCACTGGTAATCAAGTGGTTTCTACCATGTTCGACTTCGACACATTCATTCACATGGATAGAATCGTACTAGTTCGGGAAGCAGAAATCAAGACCCTGGATCTAGTTTCCACCATCCAAGCTGCGAGGAATATTGTTATTCATTATACAGTGGACTATTCATTAAAGGATGGTTGCACCCATACTGTGTCTACATATGTCTATACTTGTGATGTATTACAAAATCATTCTTGTATCAGAGCAGTTTAGTTAGTTTTTCTAGTCAGTTTTGATCTGAGCATGGGAATGCCTACCTCAGCGATGATATGTTCACATATATATATTTTGTATTGAATGTTTTTACAGGTTCCGACTGGGGTGTCCATAGGATGATCCTTGAAATGATAAAGTACTTCACTCTTCTTAGATGACAAATGCTATCCTCATCTATTACAGGCTTTGCACTTTAGGGGGAAATTTTTTGCACAAAATATTGTCACCATGACATTCTGCAATCAGTGTGAGTCTATCACCACTCATACTTTCCTCCTTGGCAAGTCTTAAACCTCAATTCTTCATGTCAAGCCTTGAAAATAAGAGAAAGCCCTTAAAAGTCTCTAAAACTCTAGTTCCACACTTTCTCTTAGCATTGCCTGCAGTCTCGCACCTAATGGTCATGTACCCTACGTACCTGACTGCTCTGTCTCTGTGTAATGGGTGCAGACCCCTGTAAAAGTAAAAAAGGCACAAGTACATTCTTAAAAAATCACTTTGAGTCATTTCTGGAAGCTTTTAGAAGGAATCTTAAGGTGGCAAGTTCACTCCTTTAAGGTTCATGCATCCCATACCTTAAGAAGCTAACCCCTTGATGTGAGGAGCTTATCCCTTTGAAGGAGGACTCTATCCCTTCATAGGTGGACCTATAACCTCCTTCCTTTGCACTATAAAATGAAGTATTGGGCTGGTTACTGGGGAGGTGGAAAGCTGAAGATTTTTGAGGTGAAATGTTGTTGGAACTTAGACTTCCTAATTGAGTTTTTGTGAGGAAAGATTACATACCTTGTTGATCTCATTTGGAAGAGTGTGAGGCTTGTCAAAGTAGAGGAGATTCCTGTTTCAGACCCTGGGAGGAGCTTGTACAGCATCAAGGCACCAAAGGTTGTAAAGTTCTTCTATTTTCAAAGTTAATACAGTCAAGTTTATTTTTCTCAATAAGCTGTGTTTTATGGTTTATTTCATGGATTCCTTCATCACCATGATGAATATGATTTATTATATTAGCTATGCAGGTGTTATTTGATGTGTGCTTGTTTGTGATTACAGGTTCTTAAAAGGAAACTCTTTCGGATGATTGAAGCATGGCTACCACAAACTAGCGTTAGACTTAAGGTAGGGTCTAAAACACCTCTTAGTTTTTATAAATGAATCACAATATATTTAGAGAAAGGTAAATTTGCTTGTCTTGCTTGTTGCTAGATATCTGTTGATACTAGGAAGATCGGTCTTGTCCGTAAGAATGATTTATCCAGCCAACACAAATCAAGAGATAATAATTCTTCAAATCAAGAAAATCAATAAAATCAAGAAATCAAGAATTATAATTAAGAAATAAAGGATTCTACAAATCAAGATAATCAAGAATCCAAGGCACATTACATGTTTTGAAGAAAGGGGGAAACAACTCCTCGATTGCCAATGCGTCTAGCACTAGTTCGCAGAGCTTCTGCAACAAAGGGGTTGTGAAGAATACGATCCACTACACGAGAAGGAGCTATGAATGCCCAAGAATAAGAATCCTAGCCATAACTGTTGTAAATCATTTGTATGGATATGTCCCTAGAAAATGGAGGAAAAAATACATTAAACACCCAAACTATGCACAAGTTCTCACTGCATTAAATGGAATCTAGTAATACGAGACCCTTGTGACCTTGATACTTTGCTTGATGGATGCCTCATTTCCCAGTCTCATCACATGGGATCCTTCAAAGACGACCACTAATATATCATGTTGGTGATGTCCATATGTTATGTACTCCACAAAACCTATAGTTTTCTAGTTCAATAAAGAGTTTCTCCATACAAGTACCGTGTCTTTGAGGTCCTTGGGCTTCAGATCCAACTCAAAGTCCCCATTTGGAAGTATACCTACAAGGAAAAAAAAATAGAGAAATGTCAGCCATGGCCAAAAAGGACATGTCTAGAGCTTTACAGAGCTAATCAAATTTAAGGAAAAATAAGCCTACCAACACTGGTCATGACAGAGCCCCATAGCTGAAAATATAACTACAACAAACTTAAAAACACAACAAATCAAAACCCCAAAGCTCCACATTTTCGAGTCTAGCTAGAGAGTTTGGCTACAAGGGGAAAATATATTAGCATTCACAGTGTTACTGTAATGCCCCCTCCCATATTTACACATTTTAACAAGGTGATGAAAAGGCCAACTAATCAAAACTCAAGCAAGAACACGACCTAGACATGTTTAATCCATGATAGACATTTTGTCAAACATATGATAAACATGTAAGCTACGAGTCATGAATGCATATCTAATCATAGGGATCTAAACTTAATCTTAAAATCACCAAGAAGGCTCAATTCCCTCTCTAGTTAGTTTCAACAACATTTGTTATCTCATGCATTCATCAATCACTCAATAGCTTATCAAAACACGACAAGAGCCATAGATAGAATTCATCATATAACGAGAATATAACCAACATAAAACCAAAATAATAACCATGTAAAATCAACCATAAGATCACCATGATAATGAGTACAAATCCTCATAGATCAAATAGGAAAATAACTCTTATTAACATATGAAAATATCAACCAAGTCAAGAACTTCCACATATCACCCGACCATAGATTGGGCTAAACCAAATCTCTCTTTCAACCAATCATCACCCCATATTCCAAGCATGAATGTGGGATCATAATAGTTAAACCAAAACAAAGCCAACCAGGTATTCTAGAGGCCAAACCACCTCAAACCTTAGCCATAATGATCTCACCTATAAGGTCCAAAAATCACTAACATCAACAACATTGGTCTCTACCCAAGATGTTCAGGACTCTAAGAACTAGCAATCCAACCCATAGCTAAACTGGGGCTCAAGATAATTTGTTTCAACCTGTGGCTCCAGGGACCAATAACTAACCGACCAAGGCTCTAGAATGTTTTTCCCAACCTATAGGCTCCAAGAAATAGTAACTCAACACAAGTTGTTTCAGGGCTCCATAACGTTCATTCAAACCCAAAACCATAGAGAACCTGAGAACCAATAAAAAAAAGTGGGGAACCCACAACACCATGGATATCTAAGAAATGGAAAGGTAAGGATGAAACCATTGCTAATCGAGGCAAATCTCCATGCCAATGAAAACACATATACCATGCATCCAAAAATCAACAAGGAAATCACATATATAACCTATTACCTGCAAAATATCCCTGATGTAGCGATTGATCCAACTGTCTCCTTGCACTTCCTTGACTTCCTTTGTTTTCCTTCATCAATCCAAGCGAATGCTAGAATGCTCCAAGATTTCTCTAAGTGTACAAGAATATGAGAGAATGAGAGTGTGAAAGGAGAGAACCAAAACTAAATTGACAAAATCTAGGCCAAAAGCTATGAATTGTTTCTCTTATTCAATTTTATCATTGAGGTCGCCTTTTTATTCATTTTCCTTCATTTTCCCTCTAATTTCCCTCGCATGCAAATTTATGTCTCTTCACTGTCCTTTTCTCCTATTTTCCTTTATTTTCATAATTAAATGCCATTTATTGCCTCTTTTCCTTTGCCAATTTTTGTAGTCCTATTAATCCACAAATGATTCCCACTATAATATTTGCCTAACATTTAGCTTGGAATACGTGTCCCATGACCTTGGTTTTATTTTATTTACATGTAAAATGAATAAGGGGCTACACCATCCTCAGTGTTCAATAATTCTTATAAATAACAAAACGTGCTACCCATGGAGCTTTAGAACACAACTCGATGCAACATTTACATCATACCAAATTGCTAGAACCATGAACACCATACTTATTATTGAAGCTTTATAACACAACTCAATGCATTATTTACAACATACTTCTTATTAGAGCTTTATAACACAACTCATTGCAATATTTACAATACACTCACACACACACATATATATAAACCAAACACATACACTTAACCAACAAATAAGGAAGGATACAAGGCCCACATCTGATCAACCATCTCCCATGTAGCTTCATCAGGCCCAAAGTTCTTCCAATGCACTTTAACCTGCTCAGTTACTCTATTCCAAAGCATGAGTTGTTTCCAATGCAAAATGCACTATGGATCTCGCTGGAATTCTCCCTCTGGTTCCACCTACAATAAAAACCAATCAATCAAATGATCAACATATTACGTATATCTCTTAAGCAATGAAACATGGAAAACATCATGGAATTTCACTGTTGGTAGCAGTGCAAGTTGGTAGGCCACTGGTCCAATCCTCTCAAGGATCTCGAAAGGCCCATAATACCGAGGTGCTAGCTTGGCACATGACCCAATCCTTAAGGAGCTTCGCTTGGGCTTGATGCACAAGTACACATGATCTCCAACCTAAAACTCCTCGAATGCTCCATGTTGATCTACATAACTCTTCTTCCTGTCATGTGCTACCTTTAAATTCTTCTTAATAACTTGCATCTCTTGCTCCATCTCAGCCAACATATCTGGTCCAGTCAACATCCTATTCACTGGATGAATCCAATTGATAGGATTATTACAACTCCACCCATAAGGACCCTCAAATAGACTCATCCTCAAGGAATCCTGATACCCATTATTATATGTTAACTCCACTAGTGGAAGATACTCTTCCCACTTCCTCAGCTGATGCATGACATACATCCTTAATTTGTCCTTAATAATCTTGTTAACCCTCGCTATCTATCCATTCGTCTACAAATCATAAGTTGTACTGAAGGATAACTCTATCCTCAAGCTTGGAAAAAACTCCTTCAAAAACCTAGAAGTGAACATGGCATCTCTGTCTAATATAATATTCTTAGGAACACCATGCAATCTCACTATCTCCCTAATGAGTATCTGAGCTACCTAACTTGCTAAATTAGCAGAATTCACTTCAATGAAGTGAGCTACCTTGATCAACCTGCCAACCATAACCATGATGGAATCATGTTGTCTCGATTTCCTTGGAAAAACTATAATGAAGTCCATAAAAATGACCTCCCAATTCCATTTTGGAATCATAATAGGCTACAACAAACCAACTGGATGTTTACACTCAAATTTCACTTGATAATAGTCCAAACATATTCCAACAAACTCAGCCACCCCTTTATTCAAGTTCGGCGAATGATATAACTTCTTAACTACTATTAGAGTCTTTTGATATCTCGGGTGACTTGAATACAACTTGAAGTGGAACTCGCTCAAGATAGGCTTCTTGAGTCTAATGTTATCTGGCACATAAATCCTATTCCTGAATCTAACCAAGCCATCTTCCGGGAGGTGATGCTCCTCATCCCTATCACCTTCACCCTGCTGCTGCAATCTCTGCTTTTGCTACTAGTACCTATCATCATGTTTCCCTGCATGCAAGATATGATCCTGTAAATTTGTTCCATATGAACTCACAATTGAAATATTATTTACCTGCACTCTTTTACTAACAGCATCTACAACTATGTTCTCCTTACCCTTGATATCCCTGATCTCAAAGTAAAACTCAATAAGGGTAGCCAATCATATAGATTACCTGTAACTAAGATTAGGTTGGTTTAACAAGTACCTCAACCCACTATGATCACCCATCAAGATGAACCTCCTTCCAAGAAGGTAATGTCTCCACATATTTAATGCATGAATGATAGCTACCAACTCAAGATCACAAGTCACATAACTCTTCTCATATTTCTCATCCAAATTCCTTGATTCGTAGTATAACACATGACCATAGTCGGTCCATTCAAACTTCTTTCATTTCCTCTGAAAAGATGTAATAAGACAGCCAATCCTTGAGAAATTACTCATGAACCACTTGTAATAACCTGCTAGTCCCATGAATGATATGACCTCATCCAAATTCCTAGGAGTTGGCCATTCCATGATAGCTTTAATATTTTCTAGGTCCACTGATATCCCATCCTTGGAAACAACATGTTCCAATTAGTGAACATGAGTTTGAATGAAACTACACTTGCTAAGATTGGCATACAATTGATGCTCTCTCAACAATATCAACATTGCTGCCAGGTGTTATGCATGCTCTTCCTCATTCTTGGAGTATATCAATATATAATCAATAAACACTATCACAAAATTATCCAGGTAAGGACACAACAAATTGTTCATCAAACTCATAAAGGTGGCTGGAGTATTAGTAAGACCAAATGGAACCACCACAAACTCATAATATCCATACCTCATACATAATATAGTATTTTAAATGTATTCTTCTTTGATGTGCACCTGATGATACCATGAACTCAAATCAACCTTTGAAAACACTGCAACTCCATTCAACTGATCAAACAAGTCATCAATTTGTGGCACCTTGTTAAAATACCTATAATCATTGCAAAATCTGAGAGTATCATCCTTCTTCTTTATAAACAACACTTATGCACCCCAAGGTGACACACTTGGCCTTATTTTTCCCTTATCGAGCATTTCCTTAAGCTACAACTTTAATTCCACCAGCTTTGGAGTTCTCATCCCATATGGTGCATTAGATGCTGGTACTTCTCCCGACATCAACTCAACAGAAAAATCCACTTCCTTATGAGGAGGAAACTCTAAATTCTCTGCTGGAAACACATCCTCAAACTGTTGCAAAACATGATACCTTTTTATGACTTCATCATCCTCAACATCTTTCCCTTTGTCACTCGAAATATGCATTGCAAACAATACACATCCCTTCCTACAACTGCACTTTTGCTACATAATTGTAACCATTCTCACTATTATAGGCTTATAATTTGCTTGTAAGATTCTCCTTTTCCCATCATCATCTAGATGCTCAATAACCTTATCATAGAAATCCACCTTAGTCCTGTGAATGAATATCCATTCCATGCCAAAAATGATACTATATGAACACAAAGGAAACACATTTAGGTGTGTTGATATAGGCATACCATCAAGATCAAATTCACAAGATCTCACCTAATGATGAACTCTTCTCTTGGTCCTTGTAGCCAACTATACCAACCAAGATTCTGCATGCACTTATTTACTCAAGAAACACTTATCCACTAGGTCGGGACTGATATAACTATAATTAGATCCAGGATCAATCAAAATGGAAACAACTTGATAAAAAATATTACCTTCCATCTCAATAATGGATGTATGATGATCAGTTTGCATGCTATCCACTGATGCATAAATCCAAGGAATACTCTGACCAACATCCCCAACTATATTTTCCTCCTCAGCACTGTAAATCTAAGGCCTGCCACCATGGTGTGATGGACAATATCTCCTGCAATGCTCTCCACCACAAATCTAACATTGTATAGGCTTCCTACCATCATCTTTATTCTATTCCTCATGTTGAAATCCATGTCGTATGTCAACTACATTGGAATTCTTGTGCAACACTACATTCTCCTTATCACATGTATCCTGAGGTCTTGATCACTTCTTAGCCCACTTTCCTTTAGTCTTCTCATTTCCTTTCCAATCTCGCTTAGGCTTAGACTTATGCTTATATTTCTCATAATAATGCTTCAACTTCCCAATGACTTCCTCGAATGACCGAGGCTCATCATTCTCAATCTGATCTTTAAATTCTAAAGGAAATTCATTGATGAACCTTTAGACCTTTTTCTTATCATCCTTGAGGCAGTGCACATACCTTAACAACTCCAGAAAATTGGTCATATACTCTTCATCATAATATCTCTTTGAAAATTAATTCTTCTTGAATATTCTTTTAAATGCATGCCAACTAAGCTCCTCTACCTTTATGCCACTGACTTACTTCACATCTTCTCACTAGATATCTTCTCTTCCCTTGAGACTAAAAATAACGATACTAGCTTTCATATTCTCTGAATAGTCATGCAATTTGAAAAAAAAAAATCATCCCAAGTGGCCATGCTTCTACATCTTTTGGTTTCTTCACATCCCCATCAAAAGTAGGAGGTTGGACTTTCTTGAACTCTTCTGGAAATTATTGATGCTCACTTCTCTTATAAGGATGCTGGTGGTAATGATGATGATGTCTCTCATAATCAAAACTAGATTAAAATCCATGAGTGCTAACCCACCTCTCAGGGGTATCCAAAAGTCTTCCACCTATGACTGTTTCATCATTGTCTATCATGTATCCTTATCAAGACATGCTGCTATATTCCCCATTCATCTTTTCCTCCTATCCATGATTGATCCTCAACTACCCCTACTTCTGTAAATCTGAAAGACTCTGAATGATGACTGCATTAACTTCGGCTTGCTTTTCCTGAGCTCTAGAAAGCCTTTCTTGTGCCTCAATCAACATGCTATCATCTGCCTTATAAATTCGGATTTTTGCCTTTAAACTTCTTAGTGTATTTCTATATTAGGAAAGTAATCTTCTCCTTGCCAGTCAATTGATCTATAAGGAGAGTCACTTGAACTATTATCCACCATTTTGCTTGTTGTCTCTGACCTCCTGCAAACATGTCATGTTAGATAAACCAAATATAGACATAATAAAATCATACCTCAATGTATCTTAGGGGAGGCTATCACATCTACACAAGTCAATCCATATTATCACAGTAACATCAATCATATCAACATATCAGCATCTCAACATCATGCATGATAACACAAACTGTAACACTGACTATATACATGACAACTATAACCATTGCAATGCATGAATAGTAAACACACGTACGACTACCATGAATGCATAACAATCACACCTAATGCATCGAGTCCATGTTTTTGAACCTAGGAGCACTGATACCACCTTGTAACACCCCCTCACACATTTACCCATTTTAACAAGTTCACCAAGGTAAACATGAGACAAGTGTCACTATGCTATGACCCAACCTCCAAGATCCAATTATGGAAGTGGGGATGACACACTAACAAATTATAAACATCCCTCAGGGACTAGAGACCACTCAAGGGCCTAAAAAAGCACTCCAAATGGTCAATCCTTGAGATGGATCTCTTTTCATAACAAAAACTCCCTGACCGCACTCACAACACAATATTAGTACAATAAGAAGTATATAACCGCACACATAGGCCTACTTCCATGCAGTTATGACTGAAATTTCCTAGTTTAGAGGGCGCAGTTGCAATATTTATGCCACTTCTTCAGGCCAACCTCCGGACCACTACCCACAACTGCCTGTAACTTTCCGAAAACATAAACAAGATGACAAGGCCAACCAATCAAAACTCAAGCAAGAACTTGACCTAGACATGTCTAATCCATGATAGACATTTTGTCAAACATATGATAAAAATATAAGCTATAGGTTATGAATGCATATCTGGTCATAGGGATCTAAACTTCATTTAAAAATCTCCAAGAAGGCTTAATGCCCTCTCTAGTTAGCTGCAACAACACTTGTTATCCCATGCATTCATCAACCATTCAATAACTTATCAAAACATGTTTAAGAGCCATAGATATAATTCATTATATAACCAACATAACCAACATATAGCCAAAATAAAAACCATGGAAAATAAGTCATAAGATCACCATAATAACCAATATAAATTCTCATACATCACAATAGGAAAATATCTCTTATTAAGATATGAAAATGCCAAAAAAGTCAGAGACTTCCACACACCACTTGACTATAGATTGGGATGTGTTGTAACATGCATTTTTTTTACCCATAGTATTCATTTTTCATTCAAGAATCACTTGAAAATATTTCAAAAAATAGATAAAAGCAAGAGGAAGAAGTGATAATAATATATTGGAAATCACTAAAGGAATAGGTAAGAATAAAAGAATCGGCCCCGGTATAGCCAAGGATCAAATCAAATCATAATATAAATGGTTATATGTAGCCATAACCAATCTATATATATATATATATATATATATATATATATATATATATATATATATATATAATATATATATATATATATATATATATATATATATATATATATATATATATAGGCAGTTATAACATAGCACCTCAGCTTTGGCCGATTGCGATTCGCGATAGTCGGAACCGAAACACATATATGTTATGTTTTAAAGCCCCAACAGGTCCGTGATATCACATAACACTTTATATATGTGTATATGGCTATGCCGATTGCAATATGTGATGGGCTGGACCCAAAAAACTTTATGTTACATTTTATAATGTTGGCGGGAATGTCATATCGCAAAGCGCCTTATGCATATGCGTTGGGTTCCACCGATTGCAATTTGTGATAGCATCCGGACCCAATATGGTATATATTATGTTTAATTATTCTGGCGCATCTGTTATGTCGCATATCGTTAAAATTGATATATCAATTGAAGGCGCCGATTGCAATTTGTGATACGAAGTCAATAGAGAATTGAACAGGCGGATCCGATGGATTTATGAAGCAGAATTAATTATTTTTGAATTCCATAATAATCAAAGTTTGCATTGATTTTGCTGTGTAAAGGGGAAAAGTCAGTGTTAGAGGCAAATTCAAAGGAAGGTAATTAATGCGGTTCAATTGCATTTTGGCGTTTTGGCCAATTAAAGCGCGCCCGATACATGCGTAAGCCTAGATTTATGCACAAGTCAAAGTCAAACATTGTTTATTATGTTTAAAGTAGATTAATCATTATTAAAGCATCTACAAAAGAATTCAAGAGCTGATTAACAGAGCCGAAAAACCAACAGTCATTGTCATGTTCAGTTATTTTCTATTATTTTATGTTCTTTGAGATGTCTTTACCCTCTGTGTAATATTTTGTAATAATTCTTACTTCAGATAGTTAGAGAAACAATTTTAGTAGTTTGACAGTTTCAGAGATCAGCAACTGTTTCACAATGTATAAAAAGAGGAAAATTTACAGAGAAGGTGTTGTTGGAATTTTGGAGAACCTGGAGACTAGTCACTGTATTCCTGATATAACTGTTGATTAATGAAAGAATCAGAAGTTTCCATGAATTGCTAGGTATAATTTTGTAACTTCTCTGTCATGCGTAATCTTATGTTTTCTTCTTTCAAGTATAGTAATGAAGTTGTAGGTCTTTATTTGCTTATGTAGATAAAGTTAAAATTCCTTAAAAGAGCACTCCTATACTTGAAGTTTCACCTTCCTTTCTAAGTTATAGATAATAGTTTTTTTGTAAGAAAACATATTACCTTTAACTTCTCTAAGGGTGATAGATAGTAGTCTCTGTGTTAAGCATCATATTGTCTATGATTCAGTTCTCATTTTCATAATTCTTCTAATTGACGGATAGTAGGTTTTGTGTTAAGCAGCATATTATCTTTAACTTCTCCTTCAAGATTTCTTAATTCATCATTTATATCTAGCAACAAATGGCATTCTGAGATTTTTCGATCACACATGTATTAAGGGTTAAAGACCAAGTTTTCTAGGTCCTTCATTTGAGAACACAACAAACAATAAAGTGACAAATAAGTGACAACAAACAATAATCATTAATGTCTTAAGCACAATTTCTCCACAGCCAAGAAATTGGTTTCTTAACGTACAACATTAATTGGCACCGTTGCCGGGGAGAGAAGACAAGAACAATTTTCCCTGGGTTTTTAAGATTTTCCTCTGGTTGTTTAGTGAGGAGGAAATACTTAGCTATTTTGAATAAAAGCAATAAAGGGCAACTCCATAATAGCAAGAACCACAGCTTACAAAACAATTGAATAAGAACACTTTTCCCTAGGTTTATTAAGTTTGAAGCTGATTCTTGAGAGTGACAAGGTTCAACAGTTGGTTGTACATTCACACCTGTGATTTTCACTTACAACATTAATTGGCAACTCCACTACACTTTGAAGTTTTCTTTTCTAGGTTTTAATGGCTCTCCCTGCATTTTTAGTCCATAAATTTGATCCATTTGATTTTACTAGGATCACCGACTATCCTCATGATATGCCTGCATTTTATGCCCGGAATGAGTATCTTCCAAAATTCAATAGAAAGGAATATGAAGATCCAGATCAACACCTCCAAGAATTTCATGAATGCATGGAGAAGCAGGGCGTCATTCATGAAGATGTGATGATGAACTTGTTTTTTTTTTTCTTTGGACCTAGAAGCTAGGGTTTAGTTTAGGTCTCTGACTCATTCAAGCATTTCATCTTTGAAGGATTTCCATTCAGTATTCAATTCTTATTGTAGAACTTATTATCCATACAAGTTTCTTTTTGAAGGTTGCTGTGAATATTATGATTCTAAAGAAACTTTAAAAGCTAATGATAATCCTGTGGAAGAAACTAATGATCTTGTTGATAATATATCAAGCATTCAGAGAGGTTATAGCTAGATTAATTATGAGCAAGTCTTTGAAAGAAAAGAACTATCATTTTCTCAAAATGATGCGGAGAAGTTTATAAAACAATTTTCTTCAATAATCTCCCAAGTAGAGAACTGGTTGACTCTATTCCAAGAAGATCAAGAGAGTATTCATATGGAGGAAAGTTCAAACATGCATCAAGCATTTCTGGTCAGCAGTCGAGAAGAGGAAGAAATAATTAAGTTGCAAATAAATCCCTAGAGATCTTATCTTGATAAATTTGATGGTCCTCCTAGCTATAATGAAAATGGTTTAAATGGGGAGCAGGATGAAGCTCTTCAAGTTCATCAATTGGGTGTTGAACCTATAGGAAGAAACCAGCAAGTGAGATATGTTGGATAGCAATATATTGAGCCTTCTATCATAGCAAAAGAGGCTATCTTATGTAAAAGAAAGCTGATAAAGAGATTGTATATCAGTGCATTGAAGAACGTAATGATGCCCATGGATCACAGGTAAATAATCTATTTGAAGTTGATCATATGTCGTATAGTAATGGGAAAAAAATTCTTTTTCTTCGTGAAGTTAGAATTACAAATTATTTTCAATCAAACCTTAGAGATGAAAAGTGGAGACATGAAAGTGACATAGATCATTTTCTTAAAGATGTTACTGATTGTTCTGTTGAACATATTATCCCAACAGAAGGTTTAATCAAGAAGAAACCTTCATACATGGAGAATTTCTTTTTTGGAGTTGATCAGGACCATATTTTTTCTTATACTCTTGAAGATCCTGTGGCAGATTACATGGAGGAATTTATTAGCAGTATACACATCCTACTTTGTGGATATATTCCTAACTTTTTTTGTAAGCTGCCCTTATGCATAATTTATTTTTTGTTCAGGATGAATTTTATTTTCAAGATTCACCGGCAGAATGGTTCTAGATCAAGCACTCAAATTCTAACCTGGTACCATTGGAAGATTGACTTCACCTAATGGAGATCAGTCATGCACATAGGTAGGAACCTGTACATAAATAAGCTCAGGTGTTGAGCATTTGATTTTCAGTTGTAGTTCTTTAATTTAACTTTAGAGGATAAATAAGGATGACTATCCCAGTTGGAAACCGGTTTGCAAAGATTTCAGACTTCAAGAATGTCAGGTTTCATTTTGTCAAATTTCAGGGTTTTCAAAGTTTTGGACTCCATGCCCAATTAAGGCTACTGATATAAGATTCTAAATATTTTGTTGTAAAAGCACAAGCATCCTATCACTGTAGATATCAGCGTGGGTTCATTGTACAAAATTTTCACACAGTTAATTTTGGCGAAGCAATGTATGACTCCATGCCCGAGGAAAAGGCACTAATCTGCAGTTCTTAGTGCTTCTGTGGAAAAATCACTATCCCCAGATGGAGCCAGATGTTGTAACATGCATTTTTGTTACCTGTAGTATTCAATTTTCATTCAATAATCACTTGAAAATATTTCAAAAAAATAGATAAAAGCAAGAGGAAGAAGAGATAATGGTATATCGGAAATCGCTAAAGGAACAAGTAAGAATAAAATAATCGGCCCCGATATAGCCAAGGATCAAATTAAATCATAATATAAATGGTTATATGTAGTTATAACAGTGGGAAGTTATAACATAGCACCTTAGCTTTGGTCAACTGTGATTCGCGATAGTCGAACCCGAAACACATATATTATGTTTTAAAGCCCCAGTGGGTCCGTGATATCCCATAACACCTTATATATGTGTATATGGCTATGCTGATTGTGATAAGTGATGGGTCGGACTCGAAAAACTTTATGTTATGTTTTATAATGTTGGCGGGTCTGTCGTATCACAAAGCGCCTTATGCATATGCATTGGGTTCCGCCGATTGCGATTTGTGATAGAAGCCGGACCCGATATGGTATATATTATGTTTAATTCTTCTGGCGTGTCCGTTATGTTGCATATCATTAAGTTTTGTATTGATATATCAATTGAAGGCGCCAATTGCGATTTGTGATACGAAGTCAATGGAGTATTGAACGGACGGATCCGATGGATTTATGAAGCAAAATTAATTCTTTTTGAGTTCCATAATAATCAAAGCTTGCATTGATTTCACTGTGTAAAGGGGAAAAATTAGTGCTAGAGGCAAATTCAAAGGAAGGTAATTAGTGCGGTTCAATTGCGTTTTGGCCAATTAAAGTGTGCCCGATACATGTGTAAGCCCAAATTTATGCACAAATCAAAGTCAAACACTATTTATTATGGTTAAAGTGGATTAATTATTATTAAAGCATCTACAAAAGAATTCAAGAGCTGATTAACAGAGCCGAAAAGCCAACAGTCATTGTCATGTTCAATTATTTTCTATTATTTTATGTTCTTTGAGATGTCTTTACCCTCTGTGTAATATTTTGTAATAATTCTTACTTCAGATAGTTAGAGAAACAATTTTAGTAGTTTGACAGTTTCAGAGATCTGTAACTATTTCACAATGTATAAAAAGAGGAAAATTTACAAAGAAGGTGTTGCTGGAATTTTGGAGAACCTGGAGACTGGTCACTGTATTCCTAATATAACTGTTGATTAATGAAAGCATCAGAAGTTTCCATGAACTGTTAGGTATAATTTGGTAACTTCTTTGTCATGTGTCATCTTATGTTTTCTTCTTTCAAGTATAGTAATGAAGCTGCAGGTCTTTATTTGCTTATATAAATAAAGTTAAAATTACTTAAAAAGAGCACTCTTATACTTGAATTTTTCACCTTCCTTTCTAAGTTATAGATAATAGTTTCTAAGACAACATATTACCTTTAACTTCTCCAAGGGTCACCGATAATAGTTTCTGTGTTAAGCAGCACGTTGTTTATGATTCAGTTCTCATTTTCATAATTCTTCTAATTGACAGATAGTAGGTTCTGTGTTAATTAGCATATTATCTTTGACTTCTCCTTCAAGATTTATTCATTCATCATTTATATCTAGAAACAAATGGCATTCTGATATTTTCTGGTCACACATGTATTAAGGGTTAAAGACCAAGTTTTCTAGGTCCTTCATTTGAGAACACAACAAACAATAAAGTGACAAATAAGTGACAACAAATAATAATCATTAATGTCTTAAGCACAATTTCTCCACAGCCAGGAAATTGGTTTCTTAAGGTACAACAGGATGAATAAAATCTCTCTTTAATCCAATCACCTTGCACCATATTCCAAGCATGAATGTGGGATCATAAGGGTTAAACCAAAAAAAAATCAACTAGGGCTTCCAGAGGCCAAACCACCTCAACCCTCAGCCACATTGATCTCACCTATATGGTCCAAAAATCACTAACATCAACTAGATCAGTCTCTACCCAAGTTTTCCAAGGCTTCAGGAACTATTAAATCAACCCATAGCTAAACCAAGTCTCTAGAGAATTTGTTCCAACTTGCGACTATAGGGACTAATAACTCAACCATCAAGACTCCAGAGCATTTTTTCCAACTTGAAAGATCTAGGAACTAGTAACTCAACCCAAGTTGTTCCAAGGCTCTGGAGCTTTTGTTCCAACCCACAACCACAAGGAACCTGAGAACTAATCAGAAAAACAAATGGGAAACCCATAACACCATTCTATTATGAAAATGGCAAGGAAAGGCTGAAACCACTATCGATCCAGACAAATCTCCATGCCAATGACGACACATAACCAAGGAACCACATGCATATACCATGCATCCAAAATTTAGCAAGGAAATCACACATGAAACATGTTACATGCAAAAATATCCCTGTTGTAGTTGTTGATCCAATTGTCTCCTTGTACTTCCTTTCTTTTGTTTGATTTCTTTCTCCAATCCAAGTGAATGCTAGAATGTTCCAAACATGATCCAAGAATTCTCTAAGTGTTCAAGAGTATAAGAGAATGAGAGTATGAAAGGAGAGAACCAAAACTATACTGAAAAAAGTTAGGCCAAAAGCTATGCACTATTTATCTGATGCCTTTTTATCATTGAGGTCTCCTTTCTCTTCATTTTCTTTAATTTTTCCTCTAATTTCCCTTGCATGCAAATTTGTGTCTCTTCACCTTCCTTTTCTCATATTTTCTTTTATTTTCATAATTAAATGCCACTTATTCCCTCTTTGCATTTTCTAATGCCTTTGTCAATTTCCATAGCCACTATTAATCCATAAGTGAATCCCACTATAACATTTTCCCAATATTCAACTTGGAATGCATGTCCCATGACTTTGGTTTTATTTTATTTACATGGAAAATCAACTGGGGGTTGTGTGGACGGTGTTGGATGTTGCCTACATTGTAAGGGGATCTCCCTGATTTGAAGTCCCAATTAGACCTCACACCATTTGGTGTAGGAGTCCCATCCGGTCATATGGTCAAGCCACCATTGGAATAATTTAAAGATATGCCTTGGGTACCAACCAACACAAAATAACACACGCTACTTTGGGGAATCAAGAATGTGAGCTTTGTGAGACATCCAATGTAAGTTATACGAGGGGAACTTCCATGGATGGTGAGGGGAATGAGCCACAAGTTAGAAAAGTAATAGTACTATCCTAAAGGGGGGCCCGAGAATAAAGAGAAAGACTTCTTGAATACCTGCATATTATTCCAACAATCATTAAATAATAACATCATTTATTCAATAATAGCCATATCTAAGCAATAAATTAGTTCATTAGCTCAATATATAAATAGAACAACATATACCATAAACATAACTAGAATAGTCCAACTACATTTATGATACATGTATGAAGGAATGATGGCTCATTGAGCTTCTTAGTAAAGGTGTAAGATCCCAAGTACATTGTTACATGAATGAAACACTGTATCAAATATTGGAACACGAAGCCACAACTTTCTTCTCCAAAAAATGATCTATCTCGTATGTCTTACAAGAGAATGCAAGGCAAGACCTATAGAATCTAAATCCTTCCAAAATCCATTTGATTGAGTTATGAAGAGCTATTTATAACAATTGACAATGACCTTCAATCTTCCTCATGAGATGGTGGCCTAATAAGACAAAAATGACAAAGGAACAAAGACTCATCAAATGGATAAATCAATTGTTTCACGGAGTTCACTTGTAATGTGAGTGTGCCAAGCTCTGAACTCCTTTGTGATGGCTTCAACCCAAACTGGAAAGTTCCCTTTGTAGCACATTGTTGGGTCTCCAAAATATCATTTATTTCAACCTCTTTTCTTTCACTTTTCTTCATAATTTACCATATTCCACAACTCCATAACCATGCACTAAGACCATCTTCAAAATTAAATATCGGTTTAGGCACATTATTTTCCAATACATTTATTTTGGTATTTTGAGTGCATTTATGGTTAAATAATATAAAAATAACATGTACTCACTTATATATAAAATTTGGATGAGTTTTGTGACATGTGTAGGTATATTTGAAGATTCCAAGACAATTATGTTTGGCCTCCAAGAACCAAATTCGAATTTCCTCTTTAAACTCTTGAAGGTTTGAGATCATTGGTCGAACAAATTTCATGGAGAAAGATCATGGAAGTTTTCTTAAGTGTCTCCTATCAAAGCTAGGAGATATTTGTGAGAGGATATGAAGATGTGCTAATTTCTAAATGTCAACACATGGTTGTGACCACATGAGATATTTGTGAATCTAGGAGAGATTTGTGGATTTAGATTTATGAGTTAGTTATCTTAGTTTTTGTAAAAATAGGAGTGTCTTCTCCTCTCAAGAGGTGTTAAAAGTTTGGGAGCTATGCTCATGCTTCAATGTAAAGTTTTTGATGTTAAGGATTGACACTATGCTTATGAATACCATTGTAGTTCACTTTGATATGGTTGTGTCTTCATTTGGTGTTTGATCAAGAGTTTTCTTAACTTTCTACCTCTCATGCACTTTGGAATGACCACCTAATGAGTATGGGATGCGTTCTAATGCTTTATTTTTTTGGTTTCTTTATGTTCGTTTTAAGTATTTTGATTAGATGCATTGTTTACATTCTTTCATGCTGATTCCATTTATGTTCTTTTGCAGGTTAAGTGTTAGTGCTCTTATTTCATAGATTTATTGCTTTTCAATTTGTTTCATAGATACTTATGAATGATTATAATTTGAAAATGTACAAATTAGTAATTTCAATTGATCTCTCACTACTTTCATAATAGGTTGCCTTTAAATTTCATAGTTTAATAATTCAATGATTTCTTCGTATATGATTTGTTGTTTTCTAGATTAAATTTATTTTCAATTCATTAGAATAGATTTACTTTCTTGTTGGTAAAATAGATTTACTTTCATGTCATTAGAATAGATTTATTTTCATGTCAATAAAGTAAGTTTATTTTCAAGTCAATTTTCATTTCAATTTCATAGATTAAAATATTTATCTCCAAGTTATGAATTTGAGACTTTTGAAAAAGAAAGTATGTGTACACTCATCTTAGACATTCTCCATGAATAGGTTTGTCATCATTTAAATAGGTAAATTTAATATTAAATTTAAAGTTGATTCCTAGCATATATTGTGCAAATATACTTCGCAAGTTCACGAACCTCGAGTTTGGCAATTTAATGTCAAGTAATTTAACTAACAATTAAATTACCTAACATTTTTGGCGTCGTTGTTGGGGAAGTATACATAGGGGTTGACTTTCAATCTAGAATTCCTTTTTAGCTTCAATCTCATTGTTTTTAGTTGCATTCATTTTTAGATGCACATTGAACATTCATGTTAAAAATTGTTGGATTTTCACACTCACTTCATTGGGAATCGATCACGTGGACTAACCACCACTCTGAGATCCACCCTGGGACCACTTAAAAATGTAATGATAATGTTTTGTAAGGTTTACTAAGCTTGCGGGTTTTGGTGTAATGGAAAACCTAACATGGTATCAAATCCTTGGCCCAATTTTGATTCTCTGATTTACGTTTGAGGGAGGTATTGTATTTTCACACTAACATCATTGAGAATCGATCATGTGGACTAACTGCCACTCTGGGACCCACCTTGGGACCACTTAAGAAAAGGTAATGATAACGATTTGTAAGTTTACTAACCTTACGGGTTTTGGGATAATGGAAAACCTAACAAAAATCATTTAGATGCATAAATTTCATTCAATTTTGTACTATAAGAGTTTCGATACTAATCCATTTATGGACAAAAAATCTATAATGATTATCAAGCATTTCTTGGAGAGTGAGGACTACATTGAAGATTGGTTTCAAAAAGTGACTAGCCACAATATTCTTCCTTTCTTCAACATATCCTAACTCCAAATCCAAATGTACAGTTGGTTTCTCATATCCTTGCAAGCTTAGATGTATATTTTTCAAAGTTTCATGTGAGCATATTAGAGATCTTGATCTGTAAATGCCTTCATTGGAAATACTCCTACACTTGAAAAAAAAAACTTTTTCAAAATAGAGTAGGATAGAATAAAGGAATAAAACCAAGCTTGGTGATGTTTTTGAGTTTCTTTGTTTGATTTTATTTATCTTCTTGAAATTTTCATTTGGTGATGCAGTAAGAGCCACCTTGTTCACTAACCATTAGCAGGAAGATCTACAATAAAATTAATGTTTGTGAATAAGGGGAACACGTGGAATTTAGAAAGCTAAAATTTGAGGTTTGAGATCAATTCTTCTTACTTTAATTCCAAATTTCAAATGAATAAAAATTGGCAAAACTCTTGAGTATGCTCTCTTTTTGCGCATTGTGCGACCTGGAAGATCAGAAAGGAAAATTGGATAAGTTAGTTTTAAAATTTGACAATAAAATCTATAAATATGAAAAATGACTAAGAGATCTAAATCTACCGTTGATTCTAAATTTTTCTTTAGTTTTGATCTCCATATCAATTAGAATTGTCTCAAAATTTCTTAAAATAATTTGTTTGTTTAAAAAAAAAAAAAATACCTAATTAATTTTTCTCAAAATTCTAAAAATAAATTCTTTTATTAAAAGAGAAAATCTTAATTAGATTTTAAAAACAATAGAAAACCAATTTTGTTGTTTGTTGTTGTTATTCTTTGTAAGTTTGGTAGGACTAATCTTATCATGTCCAACTTATCATCCCGACCGGAGAAATTTTTTTGTTGTTTTATTTAGTTAAAAAATACATTAAACTAAACAAATAAATTAAAATTAAAAAATAAATTATCTATATATATATATATATAATATATATATATAGTATATATATAGAGAGAGAGAGAGAGAGAGAGAGGAGAGAGAGAGAGTGAGAGAGATTGAAATTTGTTTTTTTTGGCCAAGCCATGGCTAAGGCCATTAGGTGCACAAGGCCAAAGGGCCGACCACAGAATAGCCAAAGGCCTACGACCCAAGGCGAGGCCCCATGTAGCCATGGAAAACAACCACAGGCCGAGGTTCCAAACACAGATGGCCATGGGCAAAAAAATAAATAATAAAAAAATAAAAAACAAGAACTGCATCATAGTTAAAAAAAAAAATTGTAGAGAGAGGAGAGGCCAAGTTTGGGCCATAGGAAAAAAAAAAAAGAAAAAAGAATGAAAAAATTGCGTTGAGAGCATAATCCGACCAAAGAAATTTCAGAGAGGGGTAAAAAACATTTCTCCATGCTTTCAACCTGCAACGAAAAAAATATTCTGAGCTTTTTGTAGAATAAATTGGTTGGGTGGATCCATTTTTTTGACAAGAGCATGAGTTCAAATGAAAATAAAACATTTTGGTGACATGAAATTGATTGTCAGGTGTTTTGGAGCAGTCAGAATCTTGGATTGCTTTCCTAAAATCTTGAATTCCATTTTGCTGTGTCTGTCAAATTGTTGTTGCGTTAGTCATTTGTTGAATGGTTAATATTTTCAAATTTAAAAGGAGTTTTTTTTCATTTTTTCACAAGGAGTTGTCTTTGGTGCGACTTTATGGATTTTCCAGTGCCAGAATGCGGTGGAAAAATTTGAGGTGAAATCTTTATTTATGTTGTTTAAACTAGTTTTTTTACTGTATGTATAGATTTAGCACCCTCAAAAACCCCTAGGGAACTTTGATTGCATAGGATTACCCATCAAGCTTGTGATTTCAATAAATTCCTCCTAGATTTTAGAGAAATTACACAAGAAAAACCCATTGTAAAAACTTCCAAAAATTCGCACTAAAGACAAATTGTTTTCACAAATGTGACTTGTGGTCAATTGGTAACATGTTGAATTTGTAAAAGAGAGGTCATGAATTTAAATCCAATGGAGGATAATTTTTTTAATTATTCTACAATTTTGACAATCTTTAACTAGGCGACAATTTTACTGCCACGTGGCGACATTGAATTGGTCTATGTGGCAACATCCTATGGGTCTACATTTACACAATCATCACCCAGTTGTCCA